>JAYRCC010411048.1:0-14119 GCA_036026455.1 Americanaplana fernaldi | reverse complement strand
TTAAAACCGTATTAAGATCTTACTCGGATCTTACTCAGATCTGGACAAGTTTTCCATGGAAATTACCTTAACGAAACGTATTAAGATCTTACTCAGATCTTAAAAAGTTTTCAATGGAATTGAAATGTATACATCCTAAGATCTTATTAAGATCAGAGTAAGTTTTATTAAGATTTTGCATCTTGGTAAGATCTTAGTAAGTTTTACTAAGTTTCGTTTTGCCGGGTTGCTTTACATAGAATTGATATTCAATGAGTTAGTCTTCAACTGTGTCTGGCTGTCTACCAACGTCATTGATATTGTGTTTGACTTTAACTATAGTTAGCCCTAGAATATATCTTAGAATTAATATACGCATATAAAATCCACACATTTCCATCAATAAGTTTTTGTTTTTGACTTTGTCTGGCTGTCTATCTACATCATTGATATTGTTGTTAGCTCTAACTATAGGGCAAAAATTGCTGGATGTCTACCAGCTGAGGCTTTTTGCTTTATATGCTAAATAATAAATATATACTGAGTTTCTGTCTTTGACGTCATTGATATTGTTGTAGTTGTAGATCTTAACTATATAAGGCAACTTTCTGGACGTCTACCAGCTGATGCTTTTTGCTTTATAACTAATTAATAAATATATACTGAGTTTCTGTCTTTGGCTGTCTACCGACGTCATTATTATTGTTGTAGACCTCAACTGTAAGGCAACTTGTTGGAGTCTACCGGCTAAGGCTCTTTGCTTTATATTGAATTGACAGGAACAAAGTTTTATTATTGAATCTAACACTAAATAAATCTCTTCAACTTAATAGTTTTCAATAACATTTATATTTTTGTAACAAGTAACCCAAGTAGAAAAACCCCTAAAAAATACGTATTTGGTGGGTATTATTTGGGTATCTATTATACGTATTTTAAACGTATTTTTGTCCCACTTTAGGTATTTAAAATACGTAGTTAAAATACCTAAAAAATACGTATTTATACGTATGTAGATACCTAAAAAAATACGTATCACTACCTTAAAATACGTATTAATACCGATAAAATACGTATTAATACCTAAAAGTACGTATTCGATACGTAAAAATGCGTACTCAATACGTTTACAGTTGCTGCCTGGATATATGATTGGAGAAGGTCATCTAGCAGCATTACCTTTATTATAGCCACCAGGCTTATACTTACCTTTTGTATTAATAGCTAGACGGTGGAATCGAACCACGAAAACCAAACATATAACCAATAGAACTATAAATACACAATTCACTGAGTGTATACATAAAATAAATTATACCACATATTTCATTACGTATATAATTACTTGATCACGAAATGCGAATATAATTTGATCCTTCGGACCAAGAACTTTAAAATACATCGAGTATTTACCTACCCATACATATACAAATATTATTCGATGAGCCTGTCTCATAAAAGGTGCCGATATAATATTCCACCAATTTAAATTACATTTATTAATAATGCGACTTACAAAAAACAAGTTGTTACATTTTGAGAAATAGTCATCCACAGACGATGTGTAAACTGCATAATTATGTCTATCTACGAAATCATAATATTTAGTTGGAATTTTAGGTCTTGGCTATTATCTATGAAGTAAAATATAATACAAACGGTCGTCACTTTTAATTTATTAAGGTCACATTAAAAAAATTGTCCAAATATTAAATTAGTGCAGAGATGGACATTTTTTACATTGAATGGTTTATATTGCTTAAAATGTAAAAGTAAAAAGCAATAAACGAACAAAACATTTTATTGAAGGTCACAGAAATATACAAATAATCAAAGAATGTGCCGAGGGGTGATATGGACACTCGAATTGTTTAAATCGATGTTTCTCATAAAATGGTTAGGCTATATTCTTACTAAAATCAAGCATAATTTGTGCAATTATGCAAGAGTCCTTATCACCCCTCAAAATTGTCTTCACTTTAATAAGATACAAGATAAAGGAAATTCTATAGTATATTTACAATTTGAAAGTTACGAAAATTGAAGTTTTGAATGTATTCAAAATATTAGTTACGTGCTACAACTGAGAAAAAAAAATCGAAAATCATATGTAAATAACTAAAAAATATTATTGTATTTCGATTGGTTTATAAATGGTATAAATGATCTTATATAGACATCTACATATTAAAATTAAGAATTTCCTATGCTGCTTTTTGAAAATGTATATAAAATCTAAATAAATGCGATAGTAAATAGTCATCATAATTATATATATACAGAAATTGATGATATTCTGTATAATAACAGTTAACAAACAGGACACATACATAAAATTATATTAACACCATATTAGTCAGTTAGTACATGGCACCGTGCCCAAATTCACAATAACATAAACTTAATAACAAACACAGTGTCAGATAAATAATGTAGTTTGTTAATTATTAATAATCAATCATCGTCTTCGTTTTGGACATTCTGCACAGGCACTGCATTCACTTTGCTCAATTTTTGTTTCGTCCGTTGCGATAGTCTCTTTATCTGCTCAGATATGGCGGCATCAATTTAGCAGAACCGTGCATTCTTAATTCGCCTCACAATGGAATCTGTACATAAAAAAGAAATTGTTGTAATTATACACATTCTACGCTGAGAGTTTTGTGGATGGATGATTCCTTTGACTTGTGTCATTTGTTTGGTGTATGTTTGTCTCTGTGAGTCAGAGACCAAATGTACATAACCTTGTAATGTACACATAATACATATATTTGTATATCATTCACATAAAGCAGTTTGTATTAGTTACTTGATTTTATAGGTTACACTGATGATGGACTGTTTGTACATTTTAAACATTAAATGTACTCCTTTATTCGCAACAAGTGCTTTTCCACTTAACCCTTTCGATACGGATATTATAGCACACCATCCGGGAACATATTTTTCAAAATTAAAAAAAATATTTTTGTCCAAAATTTACTAAATGTTTATTTTACATTGGATACAATTGGAAAACAATTAGAGAAATAGTAAATTAGTAAAGTTAGCAAAAGATTTGTAGTCTACACAGCATGGTATGTATCACAACAAATGTATACTGACGGAAACGAAGACGGCCTTTATGTAGCAGTAAACTCTCATCGACGGCAATAGTTTGACCCGGTACATAGTTTGATTGAATAGTCCTGCGAACAACTTGGAAGAACGTCTGTACACGAGTAATCCGAAGTTGGGGGTCAATATCGGCTGGATTGCATGTGCGAAAGAATCTCAGTATATGACAGTATCTGTCACGTGATAAGGAAACAGCAGGGTCACGGAATATTGGAGTCTCAATCAATTTATTAGTGGACCAATAGTCTGACAACTGTGGCTTGTGAACTAATCCCATTAGCAAGGACAATCCGAGAAATCGGTGCATTTCTTTTCGATCTGTATCTTTCCACTGTACTGCTTTTGTAGATAACTTTCTGTCAGGTTTATTGTTATCATCAAAATAAACAGCTGCACGAATGTTAGTTGAATCAACCAATAGATCAATGAGTTCATTAGGAATGAAGCAATCAATAAAGTCCGACACATTCCAATCATCTGCATTGTCAGCAATAAGACCTGGGACCGCATTGAAGGGAAAAATAGATGCACCTGTACCTTGGTCATCTTCAGTTACTGCGACGTAATCAAAATAGGGCAAGCCTAAAGCAATTGGATCATCATAAAATTCGTCCATCAGTCCATCGTAGTCAAAGGAATCATCAGAAGATTCAGAGGATGTGTCATCTTGTGAAGAGTCACTTGAATATTGCATCATTATGAAGTACTAGTGAACGAACGTAGATGAATGATGTTTTCTTGGAAATCCTGCATAAATCACTTGTAAATCAATATCACCAAAATGTAGTGTATTATGTGTGTAGATTATGAACTGATATTTTGACATCTTTTCTATTGGCTGATATTTTGACATTTTTTCTATTAGCTGAATAACCAATTATAGCTATCTATCAATTCAAATGTAGAATGAGAACTATATATAATACTCACATCTGCGGGTATACTTCCTCACCTGTTCGGGACATATAATACTGTGTATTATTTAGTTTATACAGCTACGTATCTCTTACGCACCCGTATATACCATAGGTGCGTATCTCTTACGTACCCGTATCGAAAGGGTTAATATATCATGTTGCGCGAGCATTACATTCTATTTAAATAATTGGTCTTACCCCTTATCGTTCCAATAAAATTCCCTTCTACGGCAGAAAAACTCTTCTTCCCTCGTCTTCCATCTCGACTATAAGTCAAGAGCAACGTTGGTGTCATTAACGCCTGCAATATTTGCAGCACACTGGATTGAACACTGTCTGTCGTGTACTTTGATAAGTGTTTGATCTGAGTAAAAGAAAATATAGTAAAATAGAACATAATATTGTTTCACTTTTTATGACATTAATTCATTGTATTTGACATAACCATGCTTATAATATACTATAGTTAACCCTTCATAGGGTAGGCAGTCATAACAACAACAACACAAAGTTATAGATAGATAAACAATATTCTAATCGGAGTTGTAGAACGTGAAATTCAAATATAGATGGATCTAATTATGCTTCAATGCAGTGAAATAATTATAATATGTTTCATGAACATGATATACAAAATTATAATTGATCTTACTATCTGTTGTCGCTTCGTAGGGTCAGCAGCTATCTCCTCCCCAACAGATTTCAAAATATCGTCAGTAGTGGCAGGGAGGACACTTAGAAAATGTGGAGCAACAATAACTTGCTCAGGGACCACAGCCTTGTCCACTAGGATCTGCCGCATCTGGACCTGCTCTTCTTCTATTTTGTGGACTTTAGAGAAGAGCCGCCTGAACCATGTCTCCATATGAGGACAATGACATGTATGACCTATATGTTAAGAAAATAAAAACTAGATTAATAAAATAATTCAATGAAATACGACAACACAATATGAATGACACAACATTATACATACCAGAATGAGTTGAGATAGAAGGCTCGCCAGAAAAAGAGGCTACAAAAATAAGGAAATACACATAGTTAAAAATAAATTTAAAAATAAATTAAATCATATTGTACATACATGTGGGAGCTGAGGATGGTGGAGAAGTTGGTCCTGTAGACCGTTCTAAAATATAAAGTGGTTACTTTTATAATTTTATTCGAACAAAAAAATCTAAATAAACATGAAAAAGTTTCTCAAATATAATAAATATAATTCATACTTACTGGTTGGAGGACGGATAAAGTTTGATCCAAGAGAAACTTAAATAAGGAGGGATAATTTATACATTAGTACATAATAATAATGACTGAACAGGTTGCATATAAATATATGATTTAATTTACCTCATGCAGCTTTGATAATAAATAAACTTAATAACCTTATGATAAATAGGAATAGAAATTCATTTGCATCCAATGTACATTTAAAAATGTATTTTATTAATAGTAAAATTGTTTAAATACTCATTAATAAGTACAAATTTACTAGAGTCATCATATGTATCAGCTGAATATTGAGAACATTTCCAAATGCATGCAGTTAATTTCAACACAAAAAATAAAGTGAAATATAAAGGTTAGGTAACATACCATGTGGTGTACAATCGAGGTCAACTGATGAAACAAATCTATCTGTAAAAATTATATAACAGTACATGAACACCTAAATATAAAATATGGAATAATGGGAACATAAATAAATTACTAATACGTATTTAGACAGAATGACTCACTCATTGATAAATCAGACAAAGGAGGGCAGTTTTCAGTGAATTTGTATTCTATAAAAGCATAATATGTGTGAATAAAATCTAAATTCAACAGTTAAATTGTCAAAACAAAAATGATATTACCATGCATAGTTGGGTTGACCTTTGATTTAACAAAGGCTTTCTCCAGTCTCTAAAATACAAATGTAAAACACAACTTTACATATATAGCTACTCAGTTATGTAATCTGGGGGTCGTTTATAGAATGTTTTAAAACAACTTAATTTACAAGTCAAACTTAACTCAAATTTAAACATGTTTCGTATCACGTCAATTATTTGAATTAATTATAAAATAACTAAATTTTGTTTTAAAAATATCATTATTACAAAGAAACAAATCTTAAATATTACTTAAAATTATTAAATTAAATGTCTTAGATTTTAGATCATTGAGAAACACAATTAATGTGAAAACTTAGAGGGACTTAATTTATTAGTTAAATATACATTTGAAGTGAAGTTGACATTGAAATTAAGTTTTTCCTAGAAACGACCCCAGAATAATATGTAAAATTGAAAAAACATACATCAATCTTGGAAGATGATGTTTGTGGTGGGGAAAAGATGGAAGTAGCAACCTTTCTTCTTTTTCCAGTATCTTCTTGGTCACTTTCAGTATCAACTTGATTATTTGCATAACTGCGCGCAAATGCACAAGCGCTACTGTAATCACCTGAAAATATATATTATTATTATTATTAAACCATTAAATATCAAGTGCTCCACCATCAATCTCATAAAAATTAGGCTAGGGACCATCCATATTATAGTGTATATGCATCAAGGATGGGGGAGGCAGGTACATGTACATGGAGGTGTCCAAAAATCCTTAAAAAGTGTGTGCCCTCTGTAGAGAAGATAAAAGCATATAAAATTATTGTGTCAAACAAACTCACTATATCCCTTTGATTTGAGAATGATGGTGTACCGTACCCACCCATCCACCTCAATCCCTTTCTTTCCTTCCCGGATCGAACGCCTGATGTCTCTGTCGTTTGCAGGGAAGCAGGCAGTTTCCATATTGTCATCCATCCATGACATTGGGATGACCTCTGTCCATGAATCGTCACTGTTGCTAACTAAATAGAACACCATTATCTAAAAAATGAAATATATACACTATTATACAAGGTTCATATATAAGTACATGAGAAGTGTGATCATTGAAGGGTTATGAGCTCTCACTGACTAACTAACTATTTATTTATACTTCTATCTCATGCATTTACCATTCATTATATTATATGTTCCTATGTATTACATTCTGTTCACCATGATATGCATATGTATTTACATTCCTCACATTGCATTACTTGTTGTCTAAAACAATACATTTATTCCATGATCATTTCCACTAATATACAGTAATTATCTAGTAACAAATTCTTCTTTATGATCATGGAATAATTATCATAAACTATCTTAATAATATATTGTAGAGAGACGGTGGACTATGGTCACAATGGCCCAAGTTTGACTGCTTCCTCAACCATAAAAATTGTTATAATGTTGGTAAGGAAGGGCATCCTCAATTTAAAATGTACTAATACATTAACGCATTAATGCTCCAATAAAGTCCTGTTGCATAAGACAGGTGAAGTCTAACCTCAAAATAATAGGAAAGGGGATATACCTATTATATATAAGTACATGAGAACATTACATTGTCATTACCAGTATATAAATATACATATGAAGATAAAATTTGAATACATTTAAATAAATTTTCATACAAAATACTTTTTTAAAAAAATAATCAAACATAAAAATGAATGTTATATGCCAAAAATATTATATTTTAATAAACTGACACAAAATAAATACTTAGAATGAAATGTAATAACAAAAAGATCAAGGTGAGATAGTTTGGTAATTGTCACTGAATGGAAGTTAAATGTAAATAGAGTAATTGAGTAATTCATAATCTTGTATGTAATTGTACCTTACTATAGGTAAAACTATATGAACGAAAAGCTTTAAAAACATTAATTGAAACATAATTGTAACTCAATTACTCCATGGTTCAAAATACACTATAACATGGGAATACTAACAAATTTACCATTATATGGGAGTAGTACACATTTACGATTGATAATTTTACTATGTACAATTGTTATGTCAGTGGATAAATTATGCACAAGAAAAATACCCAATTTTGATGACTGAAAAGGTAATATAAAAAAGTCAGTTTGACGTGTATATTTTTTTACAGCAAAATACACATTGTCATTGTTTAAAACCAAAATATTTTTAATAACAAAAACAGATGTCCCAGACATACAAACATTATCTCCATTAAATATACTAAATGTCATACCATCTAAAGTACATTTTTTAAATTGCAGAGCATTGTCAAAAGTAGGTCCATCACTATGTTCATGTATAAATTTATTTTTATCAGTAATAGTATAAAATACTGTAGATTTCTCATGAATTCTTTTAACTACCTGTTGTAATGGTAAATATCCGGACCGCACCCATTTCTTGAAATACTTCATGGTATTCTCAAACGGAAAACATGAAAAATTATGTAATGATCCATACATACTAACAAACTTTGTAAGGTGGATCAAGCTATGTACATTATACACTAAAAATCGTTGACTATAAACTAATTTCGAATCAAGAACAAATTTTTCTAATAGATCATGTGCACACTGAAGCCACACCTGTGATTGTATTAGTTCAGGACACATCAGAATTCGAATACTGATTGATAAAGATAGAAAATGTAAATAAATACTTGAGTCAACAACATCAACAAATGAAACCATCCCTGTATATAGCAATATTGTGCGAAACTCAGTTGCTTTGAAGAAATGAATGTCAGATAAGGATCTCAGTTTCCTCGAAAACTCGGCAGGCATGAATTTGGCTAAGAGAAGAAAGTTGTTTGAAATTTGATTGATACCAGCAGAAGGTAAACGACATTTCAAAGAACCTGAAATTAAACCATTTGCTATTTTTAATGCAATAAAATATGAAATAAAAGAGCAGTCTTGCTATAATTCTACTTGACTATAAAAAATATGCCTTATTTATTTTTGACAATTCAGATGTATGGGGTGAATTATTACCCCAGGTCGAATTGCAGATAATCATGAATATTTTTTAAATAATTAAATGTATAGTTTATGTTTTATATACCACCAGAAGTGCCTAGGGCATCTCTATACATACAGTCAGAATACCCTTTGTTTCCCCAATAAGAATATTGTAGTCTACAAAAAAAGCGCACAGACAAAAAAAATGCAATTTTCGAGAAAATTATAACCTTGACCCCTTTTGCATAAGTAAGTTGTGGGGCATATCATAAATGTATGAATAAAGTATAATTTACCTAGAATGCATATGTTGTATACAGTTGGAGGATAATATATTTTGTATTCAATGGTATGTACCGTTCGCAAATGGTATGGCTACCAATTGATCACTTCAAATAATTGACCTCCAATGATTCATATGTACAGTTTGCGAAGAGTATGAATTTGTCAATGGTATGCAACACACATAAAGGGTTGTTTAAAATATTTAAATTACCAGACTTCATGAAATTTTCCAAAATATTGATAAATTCTTTGACTTTTTGCTTTATATCTAAATTCCATGACTGATCAAATTCCCTGACACATGACAACCCTGTGTATATGAAAATACTATATCATGTGTACAATAAACATTGGAAATAAACTTACCAGATATCCATTCACATAAAATTTTTTTCATTACACCCAGACAAACTTGATGCATGTAGTCAATGGGGAAACTGTTGATCATGTCTAAAAATGGCACATCAACAAATGGACTTGAACCTAAAAAGTAATTAAACAAATAAATAAAGGTTAGTTCATCCAAAAATGAAACAATACATGGTATATTAAAAATCACAGGTTGCTTTTTTACATTATTTATGGACAAAAATATAGAAGCATTAATATGTACCTAATTAATTGATTATAGTTAAAGATGATTGGTTATTGATAATTAATCATTTAAAATAGTTGGATATACTAAATTGGTTTACATAAAAAATGGTTAAGCTTATTTAACACAATACTACTCTAGTATCATCAGTTTGAATGTCTATTTAATTAGGAATAGATTATAATATCTAGTCAAACAAGCTTGTCAGGGGACCTCCAATTACCTGTATACTATAAAGTCAATATTTTTATCACCTAAAAGAAAGTGAACTTACCTTTATGGTGATCATCATCTGATTGCAAGCGAAAATGATGATCAGTCCTCTCTTGTGAGTCAACCTCTAAGTAAATAACCCTTCCATCATAATCACCATGTTGAACACAATTGTCACAACCACTGTACCCTGAACATAGTTTGATTTGCTTGAAATGAGCACGAGCAGGGGCATCCATGGGAATAGTGTGCAATTCCACAGAAAATTGTTTGTTCAAGTAAAAAATACCATTAGTTATATAATATGATAGTTCTTCGACAATATCTTTCAAATACAGCTTGGGATCTGGTTTTTCTTTACCAAGATACAAACCAACAACAAAAACAGCAGGAATGTCAACAACTTTACCCAAAATAGGCCAAAAACTTAGTTTAGAAGACTTACACACAGGTAAACCATCAAAATTTAACTGTAATTTTAATACAGATCCCACATTAGGTTGGTCACTCAAAATACTTTCAAGGGAAACCTTGAGACCAAAATAAAAAAACTGTCCACCATTCATATTAACTAATTGCAATTTAGAAGAACTTGTAGATAACAAGGTTTTGGATGATTTAGGCAAATTTGGATGAAATGGTTTTAATATAGTTAATAAAGAATTCATGGCTTCATGGGATATATTGTGCTTCAGGGCAAAAGTGACAAGGGCTGATGGGTCAAGTTCTTCAACACATGAATCAGAGGAACAATACTCTTCTGTTGTGGAGGTAGTATCAGAGTCACTGCTTGTATCAACTATTTCATCTAAAACACATTAAAACATATATTTTTTATAAAAACTCAGAATAAATGTTACATTTTTTCTTACTGAAGGTTATAATTAAACACAATTGAAAAATAGTTTACCTGTATATTCTTCATTTATTGTAACCTGACACTCAGCACTTGTAGATGCAACTGCAACATGATCAATTACGTGTGATTGAGAAAAATCTAAATAGATAAAATAATTTTATAATTGAAAATACATATAACATATTCAGATTGGATGTGAGCATAAATAGTAATAACATGTGCATGTTCAACTAAATTTATGTATTGTACTGTTTATTATTATTAGTATAATTTCTGCTGGAAATATTTATTAAATTATATTAAAATAATATTATTATTAATATCCTAAACATAACAAAAAAAGTTGATAACCCCTAGGATCATTTGACTAACACATTGTTGTTGACATTTTGGTCCTGGTGGTCAATTGCCATTGCTCATACAATTTGTTGACAACATGGGATCACACCAGTATACATTCTATATATGATATAGTATATGTTGTTTGTATGCCAGTTGTTTTGAAAGGTTCCTATTCATTTAAATGTAAACATTTTGGTTGTATCATTGTATGCTGGAGATATTCATTTTGGGCTACATGGAATGCATACTGCTTGTCATATTATGTCATAAGTCATTGACCAACAGGTCATCAACAAACCCATTTGGAATATTTTTAGACTGTTAGTAAATCATACAAAATGTTTAAACTGAGTTTCATTTCATTCAAGAAAAAAATTGAATCATATGCAGATCTGCAGAGTATAATAATATAACCATTTCATACAATACATTTAATAATTCTAAATAGTTTGATATAATAACTCATCAGTTGTTTTATATTCTCAAACAGGTTGTCGATTGAGACAAATAAAAGTTGGGCTCTTTATCGTTTAAGTAAGGCAGATTTTTTAAAAAAAATTGATTTGAGCGGTGTTATTTTTAAAATAAATGTAGTATAGTAAAACCACTTGCAATTGTGTAAAACAAAAAATAAGATATTTATATATATTATTACATTCTTTATAATTTGATATATTTATTAACATTAAGTAATCCTTAGTAAAAACAACATTGCATATAAAAAAAAATTAAAAATATGATATATATTATTGCGGGCATAGTGTATTTATATTTTATGTAATATTCCCATTAAAATTTGATTAAGTAAGATAATTATTTCAAGAATACAATACAAAACTTACTTGTATCTATATCTGCCAAATTCATGGACTTTTTCAGCTTTTGAGATAGTTTACGCCATTTTCTTTTCCGTATTCTCGAGAACATGTTTTTCAAGTAAATAATTTAATATAACATATTTACACTGTTAAAACAAATAGTCTTTATAAGTACTATTATAAATAATTTACGAATTGTTGATATATATATGTATATATATATATATATGATGCATTAATCTTCACATAACACATAAAATAGAGCTCATAATATCATTCAATCTTTGTTTTAATAATAGCCATACATATTTTTTTAACGTAACATATACGTATTAAGCATACGTATTATGTGTACGGATTTATAAGGTATTATATACGTATTTGACACGTATTTAACGTACGTATTTTAAAAGTATTATTTAATATGTATTTGATAGGGTACTTTCGGTATTTATACGTATTAATACCCAAAATACGTATATAATACGTATTTTTTCTACCTGGGATAATTACCTATAATAAGATTATTTGTAATTTTAAAAGAATGTTGTTATGCTCGAATAAATTATTATTATTATTATTATTAATTTAAAAAAATCAATATATTGTATTATTTGTTAATGCATTAAACGGGAAAATTATTAAACACAAAAAAATTGAACGTGAAAATGCGAATTTTCTGTAAAGACCTTTACATCATACGTCAGATATGACTTTCAACGAAGTATCAGCATTTTGATTTGATAAGGGATGGCCCCATCAAACATCTTCCCTCTTATCAGGATGTTGCCAGTCAAGTTCCTGGGAATTTATTCAAGAAAAAACTGAAATCTAATCTCAAATTTGGTTCTTCTTGGTTTTTCTATATTCTAATTTGTTTAAAAAAGGCAAAATAGGAGATAATGAACTTATAAAACAAAGAAAAACGAAAACAAAAACTTGAGTTTTTATTGAAATACTTACTTAGAACTAACATTCAGATTAGACGTAAGTTTTTTCTAAAAACAATCCCCCAGTTTTCAAACTTAAAATAAATTTGAAATTTTTCGCATTTATTTTCCAATCCAGTTTTACTTTCTCTGAGATTTCCGAAATACATATTTAAAATTAATTAGATCATGGATATCTATTTTTTATTCACTGGGTGTAATGTAAGGTCCATTCGATTTCTATGGTTTCAACACTTTAGTTTTGTGATGTTCACTAACATTGCGTTAACTTTATAAATCAGCAGGCAGATATTTAATCAATTGTAATGAATAATGTATAATAAATAAACTAAAGGCTAAGTCTTATAATCAACTTTCATTCTTCTCTAAAAAATGTGACAATACGATATTTAGTTGAATACAACCCGTCGCTGTTTTGCATAACTGACGTATAATCTTTTTAACAATACTAAACAAATAGTCATACAATTTGAAAATATAATTGAAAGTAGCAGGACACAGTATCAAACACCATTACAAATTTCATTAAATTCCATTTAACCCTTCAATGTGTAGCGCTATTTCTGTCTTTAAAAAACTTTAGATTACTCTCCTGAACAGTAACCTATTTCACATACGTTAGTTATGCAAAACAGCGACGAATTGATGCATTACATTTTCATAAAAATACAACAATCCATGGTTTTCGATGTAAACTATAATTGGTTAAATAGGGAGAGTTTGATCTCTGTATTTTATTTTATTTACTCTATGATTCACAAGATACAGCCGAGAGAGAAGCGTTTAACAAATGTATGGGTCAACCTGACATTTACACAAACAATTAATACATCTTCTATATATCATGACAATAATTATTATAAACTTATTATTAAAGTACAGCATAAACATCGTACTATGCAGACAGTGTATATACACTTAAATGTACTTAATTATGCACTTCAAAAATTATATTATGGTCATGCAACTATTTAGATCACACACAGCTTATATGATGTACGCATACTTATTCTTATTAAATAATCACAGGTACGTTTGAGAGGAAATCATACATATCGATCAGATATGGGCACATAATTATCACCTCCGGGGCCGGCCATACTTGTATGTTAGCCGTGTGTCTCTTTTAAGACGATATTATGAATTACTGATTTACTCCCAACTGGATATTCACTATTTACTGTAAATCGTCCAAATTGTCGTGGGGGAGGAATAGCTT
>JAYRCC010399937.1:0-14241 GCA_036026455.1 Americanaplana fernaldi | reverse complement strand
ATTACTCAAAAGATTCATTAAAAAAAAATTCAAAAAGTGTATTTTCAAAAAAAATCCCAACGGGAAATTTTTAAGGGACCGATCACGGGATCAAAGAAATGTCGGATCAAATAATTTTTTTTTGCAAAAGATCCGTCTCAAAATTTTGATCGGTAGTGCCAAATTTCATAACATTTGGTTAATCCATTATAAAACAAATTTTGAAAATAAGGTAGCCCCCCCATTATTTACCAAGGGTTGAGCAAAAATTGTACTCATACAACCCTCACAAAAGAAACGCCCCTTAAAAAGTATGCCATTTTTAAAATCTACCTGCGATGTGAATTGTACATTTTTATGAATTACTAGTTGGTGTAGAATTGCTTATTTGCATAACTTAACCTGCTTTAAGGATTGACCATATATATGAACATACATGAAATAAAAACTTACATTTGAAATATCTGTCGACGTGTCGGAAGGACGACCATGTGGTGATTTGGACAAAATCTGTTCATATTTCACCTGCTCCCCTTTATCTTTCTTATTGGCTTGTTGTGTGTCCGTTGAAGAGCCGGAGGGACGTCCTTGTCTTGACCTCGATGAGCCCTGGTCTGTTGAACTACCAGAGGGACCCTCCCGCGATTTGGCAGACGAGCTTGGGTTAGCCTTAGAAGTCGAAGCGGTTTTCTCCCTATCGCCGTTGGTATATTGGTCATGATGATCGGGGTAGTAATTCGAGGAGGTTCGAGGGGTAAGAATATCCAACGAATGGGGGCGCGTTTTAGTGGACGATGATGATGCATGATGCGCAGAATGAGTTTCTGTGTGATTGTTCTCAGAGAGTTCATCCTCTGACCTGGTCCTGGTTGAATGCTTTGAAGGAGGTCCATGACCTTGTTGAGAGTATGAAGTATCCCGTATCTGATCGTCGGGATCTTCAGCGTTTGATGTTTGATGTGGATGACTATTAAGATCGGTAAACTTAAAAGCATTGACAAACGGAGTGGTTCGATGTCCAAGTGACCCATATTTGCTGGAATTGGTGTTGTGATCACCATTAAGGGGGACATCAGTCTCAGAAGGGAATGATGAATCATGACCTAGACGATGTAGGCTGTCAATGGAGGAATGCTTCGACCTTGGTAGAGGAACAGGACGCTTCTGAGAACCTGTTGTGGTTGAGTCTTCTAGTGTATTATATTGTGATACATCAGATGGTCCCAAGTCATCACCTGGCGGAACACCTTTCTTCCCCTTCTCTTCCTCTGATGACGATTCATATGATGATGATGTATAGGAAGACCCACTACTCGATGACGTAGAAGGTTTTCGTTTCTTAGATGATGTACCTGGTTGGTTAGGTGGTCTGGGTTTATGAGACGGTGGTCCGAGTTGATTATTATGCAACGGATCAGTTTCGTGAGACAATGGTTCAGGTATTTCAGACGTAGAACCTGTATAAGTTGACTCTACGTGTTTTTGATTTACCTGAATGCCAGCACTAGACGTATTAACCTTCTTTTGCTTATCTTCAAAAACCAAAGTCTGTGTCTCGGTATCTTCTGTCATCGTATTTGCATCAGGTTCCAGTTCATCATCGGACATGTCCTCCAAATTCCTTAGCATCCTCATGTTGTACTCTTGCATCCTATCTAGTGTGCTGTCGATGTCGCAGATCTGGTCAGTGACGGTGTCAATCACACGGTCCATCTCCATAACATCGCGGGCAATGTCAGATGACCTCTGGGCGTCAGTGACGGAGCGCTCCTGGAGCCACTGCTTCTCACGTAAATGTTCCCGGTGACGTGTGTGCGCTCGATCCTCGACCTGCTCGGCTTCTGACTTGACGTCTTTCTGCGTTTCTTCCCGGGTGCGCACCACATCTTGAACCATAGTCTGCAGAGATTGCGTACTACTGGATCGTGAAAGAGAATGAGTAGTAGTTTCTGGTTGCAGATGATTTGGGTTATGCGATATCGGGCGGGGCTTATTCATGTGCTGTTGCGTAGGAATATTTTCAGTGGAGTTTATATTTATCTGGGGAATATTTCGTGGAGGCACTTTTTCAGTAATAACCGTAGACTTTTTCTGAATAATTTCTTGACCAACTTTGGTGCCGTCAGCAATGCTCACAGTTTTAGCTTGTTGTCTCCTACCAGTATCGGTCTTATCGTGCTTTAATATGGACTTAATGAACATGTCGTGATCCTCAAAACTACGGCGCTGCAGGTTGGGCGAATTGACCAGACTAGCGAACTCCGACTGGCGTGCCTTATACAACGAGGACTCCGATGATGCCTTTTGTGCCGGCATTGAAGGCAGAGAGTTCGCCTTGGATTTGTAAGACGTTGGCAGACGGGAATAGCTGTAGGAATTCTGTAATCTTACCGTGTGTGTGAACTGGGAGGGGTGTTTATTGGCTGGCTTACGAATGTAGTGTAGATTATTTGGCTGTGATGACGCAGGCACTTGGACGAGATTGGATTGGTTGTATCGATAATAAGAGGGGGCTTGTTTAGGATATTTCTTACGAGGCACAACGGGACTGTCGGTACGCTGTCTGCTTTCATTGAGTGTGGACTGCATCTCCCTTGGGTCCAGCGACCTAGAAGAACCTCGAAAATGTGAAGCTTGATTACTCAAATGTTCATGAGATGCTTGGCTTACGTTCCTTGGTAGTGAATCAAAGTGTTTAGGGCCACTTAATGGCTCAGTATTTCCCGATTGAGTAGCATAAGAATCTGTAGTAACACTTTCTGAATCAGACGATGATCCAAAGGTTGTCTCAACCTTGACTTTAGGGGACAAAATACGACCAGTGTTTGATGGTTTAATGATGGGAGTAGCCCCACCCGTATTAATTACCTTGCTGGTAACGGGTGTTTGTGATGGGGCAACTGACGCATGACTTACAATATCATCTACAGGGGAGCGGCTACGGGGGGATGGAATAATATTTTTTCGTGGATTCTTCGAGTACTTTGCACTACCACTATCAATAAATGGGGGTTGGTTATGAGGATCCGGTGCAAGAACATTTCTAGACACACTGTCTAATTGTCTAATATTTGACGATAACTGATTTTCTTTGTGTTGTGGACGAACCGCGGAATTCGTACTATTAGCATCAACCAGCATCAATGTACGTTTATTAGGCTTTGGAGCTTCAGATGTTGATGGATTAATAGTCACATGTTGCATGGATGGAGTACTTGACAAATATGAAAATGTATCCTTAGAGTCGGGCAAATTTGTGCTAAAACTATCGATTAAATTAGATGTGTTACCACTAGGCTTTTGTAGTTTACTTGTTGGAGATGTATTTGTGTTCACCGTAAATACAATTTCCCCATTTTGTGGATTCATTGAACCAAGTGAGCTATTGTAACCATCGATTATGATAGGTTTGACATTTTTGGGTTGCCCAACGTTAATAGCAGATGTGTCAGGTTGTCTGGTACGTTTAGATGAAGTGTCTTTTGCTGAAGTATCAGGTTTCCTAGTGTCTTTTGATACAGTTTCAGGTTGTCTAGAACCCTTAGATGAAGTATCAGGCTGTCCGGTGTTTTTTGCTGAAGTGGCAGGTTCCTTGGTGTCTGTAGATAAAGTGTGAGTTGGTTTTATAATTTGAGCAGAAGAGTTGGGCGTCAACTTCGATACGGTTGCCACGTTGGCACCGGGTTGTTGAATAGGAATACCTGCATATTGTTTGGCATCTTTCGTAACAGCAGCAGATTTCTGGGGAGATAGATTTGGCTTGGGTTTAGTTTGAGGGCCTGTCCCACTAGCATTTCGTGGACTAACAGGAGTGGGGGCAACAGTTGATGAAGCATTAGTAAGAGCAGAAGTTATAATAGGTGGCGGAAAGCTAGCTATAGAATGTTCTGGTGAGGGGAATAAGGGAGAGGGGATTTCACTACGATTAGATTTTGGGACAGGGGACGGATATGTGAACACATCTTCACGGGTGTGTCTTGGAGAAGAAAGCAGTTCAGGAAGAGTTACAGTGCGATTTTCAAGAGATGCAATAATGGAGCGAACGCTAGGTACAGTGGTTTCAATTGGTGTACAATCTTTTTCCAACTTTGATGGGTTGATGGGCTCTGCAGATACGCTCACCTTGATTTGAGGGGAAGGGGTCACTTTGTCTTGGATGAAAAGACTTTTAGGTTGTTTTGGCAACGAAGTGGGCAAAATGGGACGATGTCGCTTATTGCTCAGAGATGTTCTCAGGTCCTCAACGGACGGGATGAGGTAATCGGGCGGGCGGTACCAGATTTCAGATGGAGATACCAGAGGCGTCTCGTCAATTAATCGAGAGGGGAGGGAAGTGCTACCAGGTATGTGTGGTTCATGGTCATTGGAGTTCACATCGCGTGTCGGAATTGGCATTGAGCTTACTGCTGGGATACGGAGACTCTCTGTTTCCTCAGGCATGTTTTGTAATTCAGTCACTGGACTTTCGGCAATGGGTTTGTCTTCTACATCAATGTCTGGTTTGAACTCACTTTCCGCGGTAGGGTCGTCTTCAATTTCAACATTTTTCTGTGCAACCGGATTTCTTACAGGAAAACGTGGGATTTCAAAAGCAGACATACGGGGTTCATAAGGATTGGTGAATTGGAATGGGGAAAGCTTCTGTTTCTGTGCAGATGGTAAGGGGGTCGTGTCTTCTTTGTCGTTTATTTGTGGTATGTCCACTTCTAAATGCCCATAGTTTTCATTGTTATTGGTCTCCTTCCGTCGCGACTGTCTGCTTTCTGCATTATTCTGGGAGTGATGGAGGTGCTCACTGTCAGATTCAGATGATAAACAGTCCAAATCAGTACACAGCTCAGAATTGGACAAGCCAGAGTCCTGGTGGTAATTATCTGACCTCAAAAATGAATTTTCGTTCTCATCATTTTCGAAAGAACTTTTTGGAGTGTATTGAATGGTAGTCTTTGTGGTGCTGGTGTAGTTCTGATACTCAAATTGAGACGAAGTGTATGAATTGACCTCACTTAAGTTTGTCAAATGTTTCACGGATTTCCCGGAAGATGTTGAAAATCGTTTATCTCTTGACTCTTGTAGCGTTGGAGAAACTGGGGGTTGAGGTTGCTGCACAGGAGGCAATAAAGAGGTCTGTGGACCATAAACATCGGTGACAGGAGCTGGTCTACTAGTGGTGTCCGAGAAGAACTGGTCTCTCATCAAAGCAATGCGCGAGCGACAATCCTGCGAGTGTCCAACAGTTCCACTGTCATGATGGTATTCGGGACCTGGACTGGAAGACGGGGACAACGACAGCGGAGGTGGAGATGACAGAGGCGGAGGAGGGGGAAACATGTCAGAGAAGAATTGCACATGATTGATGTCGCTGAACTGGGGCGGAGGCGGTAGATCCACATCTTCACTTTCAGAACTGGATATATTATTGTCCCGGTAGTACGGTGCAGTGGCCAGAGCATTGATCATCCTGTTCTTGGTAATTATAATATCCACCTCCACGGGTAGAGGTTCGGACAGCAGCTTATTGAATGGATTTTCTGATGTGTTATCGGCTCTTCTGTTGTCGTTGAGTATGACAGAGCTGTTGGTCGACGAGTCGTCCAGGGACGAGGCATCCGCCGCCGTTGACTTACAACTGTCGAGCTCAACTGTGATGCATGAAGAGTTGGAGGATGATGATGATGTGGTTGGTGTTAACTGGACGATATCGGGACTCTCCTTGAAGGTGGGATGCTTTTGTGAATGGGGAATAACAGACACTGGTGTTGGGGTGGTAGTTGTTGTTGCTTCTTTGCGGATGGGGAAAATGATAACATCAGAGGAAGTGGAGTCTATACTGAATGCATTCAGGGATTCAATTGAAGTTGATGATTTGGGGGGATTACATTGAGGCTGAATGAGAAACAAATAATAATATAAATTAGTTGCATGGATGTATATCGTAGTTTTAGCAAGATCTGTCCCTAACTGGTGATACTAAATACACTCTTTCAAAAACAGAATGAGAATTATAAATTAGTCAATCAAACTGTTTCTACACACTTGAATCGATATTCAATTTGTATATCTCTATGTACCTAATTGGCTATGTTTTATTGTAGAACCATCGATATCAGTGTGCACAATTTTTCTGGTGATAAGCTCCGCCATAAATAGCTGTTATCTATTCTGGAATAAAGTTTGAGAATTTGATGATTGAATTAACACACGAAAATTCTCATTATTTTTTGGAATAGTGTAATATATCAGGATTAGGTACTTTATTCATAATAACAAAAATATTTCGTGCACAAATTATACAACTAATAAAATAAGTAATACAATGGTATAAATGATCAGCCATGCTTATCGTAACATTTTATTATAATTTCAGGTCAGTGAATGCTGATGTCAAGTGTGGAAGATGAACATAAATGCACAAAATATGACACATTTATTCATTTTATGTATAATATCAATCAAACGTAGAAAATTGTTATCATAATAATTAAATATCAAAGGAAATTTACAATATATATTATAATAGTATGACTACAGTACTACTGATACAAATTTGTGTATAAAGCTTTATTGGATCTGGAAAAGGCTTCGATAGTATTCTCAAACAAGTGGTGTTATGGAGCTTGAGGAGACATAGAGTTGTCAAATCCATTTACACAGATTCATGTACCACTGTAAGAGGTTGGAAATGGTCCTCTGGAGAATTTAAAATCTTAACAGCCACTTATTTAGGCACAGCATTAATTAAGCCCCTTCCATATTTGTTATAGTTTTGGACTAACTAATCAAACAAAAAAAGAAGGGGTTGGTTGCCATTTCAATTGCTTTATGCAGATGAACTGACCATTTTGTATATGTACAGTGAAGAAAATGATTTTTAAAGAAGGATTGAAGATAAATACTACACTATCAACAGGTTGTGTAAACATTTGAAGCAAGTGACTGATTTTAAATACTTAGACGAGATGCATACATAGCAGGTTGGATGAAGTTATCTGTTCAGTCCTTATTTATAGGTTGTCCGGTATACTACTGCTATGCCCCCTTATTCACCTGACCTTAATTTAATGGACAGATTTGTCTTCAGATACTTAGAGAATGAAATGTTACACATGTATTTCAATGAGGACTTTGTGGCTTTGTAAACGATTTTTTGGAAACAGTTTGTGAAATTACAAGAACATTGTACATCAGTTATTCAAGCTAATGGAGCATATTTCTAAACTATGTTGGTATTATCCAGCTGGTGACTTATCACTTTATTACACACAATATTTGTTACACCTCTCTGTCATTGAACCCGAATTGTTAATAAAGTTGATCGGATAATTGATTTTTATTTGAAATTTAAAAAAGGCATCATTAGTCCAGAGTTGAGCAAGAAAAGCAGAAACTCAGATGAAATAACTGCATAGAGAATGACCTGTAGAAGTTGGGGTTTAATAGAAAAGATACCCTCAATAAAATAAATTTGAAATGTATGAGCCTTTTGATGGAAACGTCTAATGATAAACATAGATCTATAGTAATGATTTATCCATTAATTTACACCTTCTTTTCATATTATTTAATATTAAAAGTAATTGCTCAAAACATAGACAAATAGTGAACTGGGTTTCGAATACAACATCAAAGAATAGAAGAGCTTCATACCTCATGAAAATTATGTAATCTTGTCAAACTCCGACAAATTCTTGAATAATAGGCATTCCGTTTTCTTACAAAATTCTGTAGACTCCTGCTTGTTTTGCCGCATGAATCCAACTCAAATGAGGAATGAAATTGCTGGAAGATATAAAATATTATATGTGGGGTCAGATTACAAACAGACTTGCTACACTATGAAACTCAAATACTCAACTACACAGCACACACAGTCAAATCATAGCTATAGCATAGGTACAAAAACCAACCTTGCTAAATAAATCAAAACATATGCACACTAATCCTTCGTCTCATCACCCAAAAGTATACAAACAAGCCATACACACAAACATAAAGTACAAAAACAATTAAAACAAAATATTATGTTGGTCAACAATATACCCACTTGACATAGGCAGATCTGAGCAGCTGCTAAACAGAAAGCATTGCCCTCTACTGGCACTGATTTGATAAATGCTAAACCAATACAAAAACGTGAATATGATCAACTCATAAACTCAAAACAAATGTCCATAATTTAATTATTCAAAACCGGGAACAAAAATGATTTAGTCAATCTTATTCAAAATTTCGTACAAGACAGAAAATCCTGGGGATTAACTGCAACCAACTGTTGTCACATCCTAATATACTCGTAGACAAAATAATCTACAATTTCTACAAGGCATAGATTATGGTGCAATTAAAGCCACTTTTCCAATGATGAAAATCACTAAAAATTGGTTTGTATTTTCTGATAGAGATGAGTAGACTGGCACAAATATGAAAAAAAATAAAACATTTTGCTGAGAGATATTACACCAGAAATAAAATTTTGCATTTTTTAAAGGTATAACAACACTGATATTAAAATTAATATTTTACTTTTTTGAGCATTACTGTAGAGCATTTTGGTGATCAATCAATATATGGCGGTCCTAAAAAGAAACATTAAATGGCATTTTCATAGTGGGAAACAATTAGTAGATTGGACTACCACAGACTCGGATAGGCACCTTCTTTGATAACACTGAATTAGATGGACAGGGCTCTCATCAGTGTATAGGATGTTGGTCTACAGTCCATTTGCATCTCTCTTGGGCACATTGTGGTCAAGGTGGTATTATTTACTAAGAAAACAATGATCAATGTCACAAAGCAGGCATAGCTTGTCAGAATTTTGAATGAAATTTAAATGGTATTGAGGTGCTTCTATGGCCAGTCCAGTCACCAGATCTCAATTTCATTGAGAATCTCTGGTCCCATCTCCAGAGAAAGAGGTTGACAAGAGGGAAATTCATGGGTTCAATGAACTCTGGGATACTGTTCAGGATGTGTGGCACAATATTGACAGCTTATACCATTGAAAATCTCATTACATTTATATGATAATAACCAACTATTAACCCTTGTGCACTCCACCCTAGACAAATGTCACACTTAAGGTTCTAATCAGAAATTGTTTGTATATAAAATTGTTATAAAAATCGTGAAATAATAATGGACATTTATTATGTGAATGTTTTTAATATTTGCTAAAAAATTGACTATTGAAAATGTTGTGCACATTTATTATTTTAATTAGGGGAGAGTGGGGTAATAGTGCATACATGGTAATAATACACACTTGGTTTAGACTGATTTAACATTACTAGGGTGGGGTGGGGTAATTCCGGAAGTGGGGTAATTCCGGAAATTGATTATTTTATAAATTTAAATATTTCTGTATCAGTTTATAGTAAACTGACACTTTTGATGATTATTATTATGTAATATACATTTGTTGGGCTAACTTCTACTAAAACATCGGACATTTTAATACATGATTTAGCCGCTCAATAAAGCTATTTAAAAAATAGCTTAAAATAACCAAAAAAAAAAAATTCCAATTATTTTTTTACCAAGTTTCATAATACTTACGAAAATCTGTCTATGTATATTTTGTGTAGATTTTACTGTAGTTTTTTAATATTGATCTCGATTTTATGTATGTATGACTAAAAAGTATTTTTTGTTATATTTATAATATGGGGTAATTCCGGAACACCATGGGGTAATTCCGGAACACCATGGGGTAAATCTGGAAATTTCATAATTTATAATAATTCTGTTGTTTTAATGTGTTAATAATATATCAATACCAAGGATAATACTTTCGATTGCCTTAAACTGCACGTTGTTATTATTTTCATTATGTAAGTTTTATAATTTAATGCTTATAATTGTATAAATACATAATATTTTGAACATACATTTACTAATTAACATTAGGATACAACTTAATAATGTCCTTAACTATTGAACGGAGAGGAAACAGCAATACTTACAATTATTTTACCATTTCTAAGTTATTTACAGTGTATATACATGTTTCAGTTGTTTATATAATTAATAAGCTATAGTCTTAAACACGTAGAAATTGTTAAAACTGATGCATTTCAGTTCAAAAAATAATATATACAGTAGCGCCTCATGAACTCGGGATCTTCTGATTGTGAGTCCAATGTTCTACCATTGCACCACTGGGGCACGTAGGTTGCATACATCAAATGTTATTCAATAATTACTATAAAACCATTAGGAAACCAAACCAGACAATTCGATTATGTAGGAGTTTTCTTCATTGACAGTAGGTACCTAATGCTAACTATAGACACTGAGGCTGCAATCAGAATTTCCCATATCTAAACATAAATATTGGCAATTTATAATAGGTACCTACTTATGACAGTTCTACTATTAATTTAATATTTTAGATTACAACTTTGCCACACAATAATGCCACGCAAATACGTCAAAAAGAAACAGGCAGCATATTCTAAAGATGACATGATTGAAGCACTTAAGGCAGTGAATGAAGGGACCAGCATATTTGCTATCTCAAAGAAATTCAACATTCCAAATAGTACACTGTATGACAAAGTGAATGGCAAGTACAAGACAGCAGGGGCAGGTCGGTCTACTGTGCTTTCAACTGCTGAGGAAAAAATAATAGTAGCTGCATTACAATATGCCGGAAAATATGGATGGCCCTGCACTCGTGATGACATACGCAACATGGTACAGCAGTATGCAGTATCAATTGACAAGTTTCCAAAATGGCAAGAGAATGGACCAGGAATTGAATTCATCCGCGGTTTTGAAAAGCGATGGTGCAATGTAATTACTAAGAGGACTCCAGAGCTTGTTACCACTTCTAGAGCTAAAGCATTAAACGAGGAAATAATTACATCTTTTTTTGAAATTGTCGAGGCAATCTACAAAGACCACAATCTGCATGATAAACCTCATTTACTGTTTAATTGTGATGAGACAGGCTTCAATACCGACAAAAAGGTCAAAGACTGTTTTTTTAAAAAAGGATCCAAATTTGTGCCTGTCTTAAACCCAACTGGGGGAAAGGCCATGTACACCGTCTTATTCTGTGGGACAGCAAGTGGAGAAATACTACCACCCTTCGTTGTTTACAAAGGAAAATACCTCCATAGTACCTGGTGCGAAGGTGGTCCATGTGATGCACAGTATGCTGTTACACAGTCAGGGTGGATGGAGAGTTATGTGTTTGAGAATTGGTTAAAGATGGTCTTCATCAAGTATAAGGAGAATAACATTGGATCAGAAATCGTGGTGCTCTTTCTTGATGGTCATGGCAGCCACCTCACTTACAATTCTGCAAATATGGCCATGGAGAACAATATCATCATTGTTTGTCTGCCACCAAATGCCTCACATGCCCTTCAACCACTAGATGTTGGCTATTTTGCTCCCCTAAAGAAACTTTGGCGAATAATCTTGCGAAACTTTTTTAGAGAAACGAGACTGCAAAGCATTGACAAAGCGGTCTTTCCATCCCTCCTGAAAGCATTGATGGAGAAGTCCAAAAGTCAGAACATTGTTTCTGGCTTCGCAGGGGCTGGGTTGTTTCCCTTAAATTCAACCAAACCTATGAGGAAAACTGTTGTAGCAGATGAGGAAGTTGCATCCTCTGATGAAACTGATGAACAGTTGACTGCTTTGAGAGAAGCAATTTGTCAGACACTGTCACCTGTGCAATCCAAGTATACAAAAGAGGCTATTAACAACAAAAATAAACGTCGTCGCAGAGTCCAGAGCAAAGTCGGGGAAGTCCTTACAAGTGCTGAGGCAACGGAACGTCTTCTTTCTGAAGAATCAGCAAAACAAAAAAAGCAAAATATGAAGACTAAAGCTTCTAATGTCCAACAAGCTCCTGCTCAAGTCCCTGCTGAAGCTCCTACTCAATCATCAAGTATCATTATATTGAATGATGACGAAACAGCTGTTACAAAGAAGATCTATCAAATCAAGAAGGATGGGAATTGCATTTTTGGTGCTATCAGCCAAGGTGTAAAGGGTAAGTCTATCTACATTTATATATACCTATAGGTAAAGCTTTTGCATGTCATAAAACCATTTCCAAAAACTATTAGCCAAAGAAAGTTACTAGCATGTAAAAAAGTTAACAGCCCAAGGTGGTTGATGGGTGACTTTTAAAAGCTACCAACCTGCTGGAGTACCTAGATAATAGAATGTGCACATGGATTGGTGGGGGAGTAAAAGTTACTAGCCATGGGCGAGTGACTTTTTCCTCTCTTGTAAATTAGCTGTGTAAAATTTATATAGGTAGGTAGGCTCATTTCAATGCTCACTCTTCCATTCCCATAGGTACACAAGATGCAGCTATGGTTCGAACAGTGAGAAATGAAGCAGTGAAGGAGATTGTAAACAACTGGGAGACCTACAAGGACAGTATTGCACACACCTACAATATTAATTCTCCTACTATCTATTCTGGTTTCATGATGACAAACTCAACATATGGGGATGACCCAGAAATTAGCGCTTTGAGTAAAGTCTATGATGTTCGAATTATTATCTACCAAGGCCCTCCATTTTGCTCAAAAAAGCGCATTGTTATCAATGAGAAATCAACGAAGAAGATTATTTCTCTGCATTTACACGAATTGCATTATTCGTTTATTATTGGTAAGTTTAGTAATATTTAAATCAAGATTTGTTGTTGATGTTTTATTCTAGGTATGTTATTAATGACAAGATTTGTTGTTGATGTTTTATTCTATGTTGGTAATGACAAGATTTGTTGTTGATGTTTTATTCTATGTTGGTAACAAAGATTTGGTTAGTAATAACAAGATTTGAATAAATAGGAGTTATTGAATAAAATACCTACCTACCTATCCTACCAAAATTAATCTTTTCTTACCTGATTTTCTAGATGACTACCAACTTGATGATTGGATCCTTGTTCGATATGATGGTATGCTGTATCCTGGAGTCGTCGTTGATGCAAACCTTAATGAATGTAAGGTCAGTGTCATGGTTGTATGTGGCAAACATTGGATTTGGCCGACGCATGTCGATTCTGTGTTTTACACAATGAATAATATTGTGAAGCACATTACTCCACCTACTCCTTTTGGTTCACGTGGACAATTCACATTTAATGAACAGTTTTAGTGCCTGCATATCTATGTAACTTATTTAATTGACACTTTGTAGGTATAAATCAACAGTTTTATTTTATTTTATTAAATAGGCCTACATTGTAGATGTGTGTATAATGACATTTAATAACATTACTGCAGGTAGGTAAATGTCTTTTTGTCACTGCATACCTATCTAATTATTGTTTATGATTGTTCAGACGTCAATTTTATATTAAACATTGATGATGCTATGATTTGTATTAATTACCTACTTTAAATAGACCAACATAATTTTACCTATTTTGAATTTCGTATCTAAAATAAAGGGTATTATTATAATGAAAACATAAATGAATAATCATAGGGGCTGCTGAGATGTTAAATATAAGCAATTACTTTTGGATATACATTAATAATACATAAATTTGGCCATTCTAACATTATTCCGGAATTACCCCATGGTATTCCGGGGAAATCAGATGAATATCGATTTTCTTGCATTATGGTTATTAGATTGACAAATTTCAAGTTCCTATGTAAGAGAGCAATGCTTGAATGTATAAAATTTTAGAACTTAACCAAAAAAAATTTACAAATACACTCTTAAAAATTTAATAATTCGTTTTTTTTCCGGAATTACCCCACCCTACCCTAATGGTTTATTAATGGTTGTCCGGGCACCTTCTCAAAATTAATGAAACAGACTCCTGGGGTTGTAAACTCCTCAATAACTATAAGTAATTACAAAAACAATTAAGAACAATTGTTTGATACATTTATTTTATGTAATCATACTATACATGTGCTCAGGTATTGTAAATACACAAACCCTAATATTTATACATGGTATATAAATACATATTTATTATTGATGATAATAAAGAACTATTAACATATTATTTTTTGAACATCAGATATAATAACGTAGTTCACACGTCATGAGCACAGTCAAATCACTAAACATGGATGTCTGCTGTTTCATGAATGGTATTTTGTAGATGCTTTACCTTTTTTCTCAAAAATACATGTTATCACATAATAAAAGTCCAAAAATGAGAAAAACGCAAATATCTTTTTTATAATTTATTTTGAAGGCATATAATATATTACCAACAGATAGAAATATATACATGAAGTATCGAGATACATAGTTATTTTT
>JAYRCC010388828.1:0-14281 GCA_036026455.1 Americanaplana fernaldi | reverse complement strand
TTTTAATCAAGTGATTACATACTCTTTGACCAAGACTCTAGAAAGGCTGATTGTACTTGTAGAAGTAGCAAGACACACATCCTGAAATTTTAGACATAACAAAACAAAACTAACAGGATGCAGATTGCAGTACCTATTCAACAGAACACTTCCATCGGCAGTTTTCTCAAAGAAACCAATTTGAATCCCATTGGCATTGACAACAGAAACTTAAATGCTTATCAAAAGTACTTCAAAGATATGAAACCAATTCTTCCTTACTGACATTATTGATTTATATGGTTGAGGTGGGAGTCAAACCTGGGCCATTGTGACCAGATTAAATACACATGACTTACAACTTACCTATTAAAAAAATGTAAATTGAAAAATGTTCAAAACTAAAAAAAAATTACATCAATTATAAGTTTTTATCAGAGAATATATATGTTTATGCAAGTAATGTCTTAAATAATGGTAGCTGTTTTGCACATCTATACCTACTATATATAAAGAGTTTGTTGCCAAACGTGATATATGTCACTTCATGAACTTTGGTAAAACACGATATTTTAATTCTGAGAACTGATCAACATATTTTAATCAAATTTTAAATCGACTAGTAATATGAAAGAAATAATTTCGGTTTCAAAACACACCATGAGTAAGTTACCCTCAAAACTCATCTACTAGGGGGAGACAGTGTATAACATTAACAAACACACCCTCTATAGAATAATGAAGTTAACCAACAAAATGAAAAACAAAAGTAGAAAATATATAATTACAACAAAAATCCAGAAAAAATGACAAGCTACATATGGCATCATTGAATATTAAAATCAAGAAAGTAATCCCAATGAATATAAAACAAGATTAAATAAGTGTTGTCAGACTTTAAAGTATTATGACCTAAAAGGATGACCTCATTATCATTACATTTGTACATTTGATGTAAGAGATATAATGACCACTTGTAGAGAGAGATAATATATTTTTCGACACGTATTAGTACATATAGTATACATTTTATAGCAGCTTTTAAATGTTTTCGTTTACGTAAACAAACTGATGATTTCTATAAAGAGGATGAAAGGCTGTGAAAAAGTATAAATGTTCTTAATTGTATCAATTGTTATTTATATTACTACTATGTAGTAATTTGCTTTGTTACATTTGGCCAACCTCATATTGTGCATATTATTTATAATAAAGTTGGATAATATTATACATTGAACAAAATTCAGATCTTATTAACCCTTGTACTACGAAGGCTGTCTATTTTCTGCGACCCAATATTCAGGCTTCTGTCATAATTCTAATTGAATGTATTAAACTTTATTTTTCATATGTGTTTAAAGTAAACGAGTTGTTATTGATATATTTGAGGTTTGTTAATTTTTCAAATGGGGTATATATATGATATAATTACTTATGCTGTGTTTTTGGCAATTGTTTGCTACCTTCGTAGTTTACGTAGTAAAAAAAGTACCATGTATAGATACAATTTTTATTTATTTTTCAAATTTTCAGAGATATATTTTAGAAAAAGCATAGAAAATTATAGACTTTATAGTATTTATTTCATAGATACATATACACTTTTATGATAATAGAATAATATTTCTTTGATTGAAAATTACATTTTGATAACTAAAAACACTTGATTCCAATTCAGAATTAAATTGATAATATAATTTGGTTTTGGATGAATTTGATTGAAAGTAGATACTTTTTTATACTTGCTATTTGTCGTGTTTATTAACAAAATTTGGTCTTTAAATTGATGAACTTTGTAAGAATTCTTTTCAAGCTCTTCAATGATGTACTTTTTGATATACTATTCAATGTGAATGTACAAAATATTTCGGTAAGACTCTTGTTATTTAATGATTTTTATTATATATCTTTAAATAGTAATAATGTGAATACTATTTATGCTATTTACGTGAAATAGACTCAATTCAGTAATTTGATAGTATTGCTATCGTAATTGGTATCAAAATTGTATCTCCAATTTATGTTTAATCAATTAATACAAAGTAGGTATTTCTGTAGGCGAACGGTATATTGTAAACTTAACCGTACTCTTATTAGTAAAGTGTAATTGTTTAACAAAATAGATGGTTAGATCCGTTATTTATTTCTCATTCGTTTGATGTATTATGTTCTAAAAATTCTTCAAAATTATTTATTGTTAGGGTTAATTTATCGTATTTGACTGTTTTGTTATTTTCATGCGACCTTCTATTATATTAGCTATTTATTACTTCATATTATAACAAAAAGGGCAAAAAGTTGGTTAGCTCAATCCAAAAAAGAACTGAAATATAATAGTTAGCTAAATATATTTATATACCTACACGAAGATAGTAATTATCAATATCATAACAATAATTCCGAATATAATCGGCATGATGCTTAAAAATAGCTAGCGCATCTATTGAATATCAAGTATAACAAACCTATCCAAATAAATGGTAACAAGAAATGATACACATCATAGAGTTGCCACACTTATAGTATCCTTATTTTCCCGCATTTTCAAGGAATTTCCTTCGGATTTTCAAGGACTTTTCGGTGCCTCAAAAATACGAGTATTTATCTTTGAAATATATATTTCTAATAAAAGCTTTGGCCAGGCAGGCTTTTGCTTTATTCTTTGAAAAAATGTACATAGATTATACAAACAGTTTACAGATACATCAAAAATTAGCAGTGTGGGAAACACAGAAATCGGAAAAATGACAACGTAGGAAGCGCTTTTTTACATTCCATTTTCCCTGCCCTTCCCTGCTTTGGTAATATTGTCTAATTCATTCAGAAGTCCATCTGGCAGTTTGGATGATCACGCAATGTCTGCTGACTCAATGTCCACAACACAAAAACAAAACAGATCAGGGACACTTTTTTGACATTTTATAAATCGCAGATACATTGATTTTTATATTACCTGAAGAAATATATTATAAAAGTAAAGTAACAGCAATATCGAAATACTTTTCCCCGATTTCTGCTGTTGAAGTAATTTTTAAGAACTTTTCCAATTTAAAGACTTTTCCCAAATTCCTGGATTTATGGCAACCCTGACATCTACCTATATATTATTTATTCTGTTACAATTATTGTTCCGAATATAAACATATTATATATTATAATATCTTTGCTGCCTCATTATAAAACAGTTATTTTTTGATTGAGTTAGATATGTCTAAAAACAGTGGTTGCTATGCTGCACAAGCTTCTTTGGCAACCAAAATTAAAAATTGATTGCAGATTGTTAATTCTCATTCCCATAATACCCCTATACCAATTTTCATTAAAATCAATTAAAGTTGAAGACACGTTGTGGGTGAAGAAAAAGAAGAAGAAACAGAAGCTGAAGAAGCAGAATAATATTGCCAAAAAGTCGATTTTGAGATGTCTCTCATTTTGGCAATATAACCCCAATCTATTCCAAATTTGGTACACATGTTAACCCTTTTCAAAATTGGTTGCATAATCTGGCTCAACCAAATGTTATGAAATTTGGAACCTCCGATCAAAATTTTGAGGCGGATCTTTTGCAAAAAAAATTTTTGATCCGACATTTCTTTGATTCCGTGATCGGCCCTTAAAAATGTCCCGTTGGAATTTTTCAAAAATACACTTTTTTGAGAAATTATTTTTTTCAATGAGTCTTTTGAGTAATGCTGATTATTAGTCTTTATAAACATGTATATCATAATAAATTAATATCCTATGGTAGAAAAATAAAAAAAATATTGATTTTTTTCTTTGGACCAGCTGTAACAGCCAATGAAAATCGAAAAAAACATTTTTTGCAATAAAAAAATCTGTGAAACCGAATCGAATCAGATTTTACTAAAATGTGCCCAATGACATTCTACATACTTTTTGAAAGTTTGGATCATAAATATTTTTTTAGAAAAAAAGTTATGGTATTTTTAGTCAATTTTATGATCCACTTTCTATATAATAGGAGTTACGTAAATTTTTAGATCCTTTATAAATTAGTCAAATATTGCCAGAATGATTTAATATTTGGAATATAATCATTTAGGAACCTAATAATTCTAAAATTAAATAAATTTTTATTATTGGACATCTCTAACTATGTGATCCGGCTCACCATATTTTATGATCCGGATCACTTGTTAAAATATCTATGGATCACTTTTTAAATATTTTTGATGATTAAATACAAGGAAGAATGATGAAATACGCTTATATCCAAAAAATCAAGTCAATAAATAATGTAAAACAAAATTTATACATAAAATCATATTTTTTTGTTTTCCCTATCCTTTACATAGTACATTTTTGGATCAGGATCACGTGATCATCAATTATTGGATTCATTTAATTTTCAGGATCTGTCGATGATATCTGTCCAGCAACATTATCTGCAAATTTCAGCCCAATTGAGTAATGGAAAGTTTGAAATAATATTTTATATTTTTCCTATCCTAATTTTGATCTTAGGATCACGATCACGTGATCCCCAATGGTTGGATCAATTTAATTTTCAGGAGCTGTCGATAAAATCTCTCCAAGAAACTGGAAGTAGGCTGGTTTAGGGGGCCCCCATTATCTACGGGGTATAATTAAAAGCATTATCTACGATGGGTTAATTAAGTAATCTATTTTGATGTCTTACAAACCGTTAGCAGGTAAGTATAATCTCTTACGTTTTTAGTTTTTATTCATACGAAATTAAGATAAAAAGTCATGATAAAAAGTCATGATAAAAATAAAGATTTTTATTCATATCAAATTAAGATATATCTTACATTTTTAAGATAAAAATCATGTCTTATTTTATTCAAATTTCTTGCCTATACCTAGTACTTTCAACATGTATAATCCGTCCACAAACGCCTATTAATTGGTACAGTCTTGCTTCTTATATTGATCGATAGGTGTATTTTTTTCGAGAAGTATTGAGCTTTCAGATATAAGTTGCACGAATACTTCATCTTAAAAGTTGTGATCAGTTTGCCTCCTCTTCCGATTCATAATTATTTTTCAAAAAATTCATAAATTGCGCAAAAAACATAAGATATCACTAACCATATCTTAAGATATCACTTTAAGATTAAGATATTTGTTATTCATATCATGTTAAGATATGTCTTAATCTTAAATCTTAGTCTTAAAGACATGTCTAGTAAACAATACTTATTTTTATTCATACCAGCTAATGAATAATTTTTTCAATAAAGCCTTGAAAGACATTTTATTTTCTGAACTCTATAAATACCATTTTGAAATAACTCAAGGACTCCTTGAAATGTCAGGGAACGTTCTTGAATACGGGCCTTAATATAGGCCCATATTCAAATACTCTCCTTGAGTTTCCAAGAGACCTTGAACGCGTCTATGTTTGTAAGGAGCGACTTTGAATATGGGCCTTAGGGTGGTATTTTAAAGTCCTACTTGAAATTTTTAAGTAATATTTGAATTCAAGGAGTCTTGGGGGTATCATAAACTGCTCCTTGAGTGTTCCTTGAATGTTTGAAACAGCGAATATAGATAGTAGAACGAGCTGTCGACCAATTATCCATGGGATAAAATAATAATCTCTAACATAAGCTAACATAAGCTCTAACATAATCAATATGATATCAATCGATAGTAGAGAATTAATTTGCCATTTTGGAGGGGGGTATAATGGAATAGGACCCACTTTTCTTCTGTAATCTGTTATGATATCGTATAATACATTAAAAGAATATATATTTTTGAATGTACCTACACAGAATTTCCATAATAAAACTGATTGACTTTGAATGTACCTACATATTAGTAATATGTAGGTACATATTATATCATATTACATATCATATCATATCATATCATATTACATATTATATCATACTTGTTTTCAATAAAAAAATGTCATTTCATAAATAATAATACTTTTTTATTGAAAATACAGTTTATAATTTTATACACAATTAAACTGCAAAAAGAAATGAAATTTCCTAAAATGTCAAAAAGGTAAAAAAGCTGGTTAGCTCAATCCAAAAAAGTGAAATAAAATAGTTAGCTGCTATAATATGTAAGATATGGGCACCCAAACAAATACGATCTTCAAATGTATGAGGTACAATCAAATCAATAAATCTGTTATTTGAATATGACTGGGATTATTCAAATAAAATGTGTTAAATTGCATAATAATGTGTAGTTAGATAAGAGTATTATGAAAATACATGTGTTTCAAATCATTGGCAAATTACTGGTTTTAAATGTTATAAATTATATTCGAGTTATAGATAGTGCAAGGAATACTATAAGATAGTGTTATTAAACAACATAAACTATTATAATGCATTAGCTTTTTAAAACAGGTAATTTGACAATGATTTGAAACACATGTATTTTCATGATACTATTATCTAACTACACATTATATTATGCAATTTAACACATTTTATTTGAGTAATATTTAAATAACAGATGTATTGATTTGATTGTACCTCTCTCATACATTTGATGATCGTACCTATTTGTTTGGGTGCCCATATCTTATATAACAGCTTATTTTTTAGATTGAGCTAACCAGCCTTTTTGCCTTTTTGGCATTTTATATTATTAGCAAAAACTCATTTCAACGTTGCGTTAAATAGTTGGAAACTATATTTTTTTATAGATGATGATAATTGTCAAGGAAATATATATTGTTGTTTGCGGAACTATGCGCAAACTTATTCAAAAATTTAGAAAAATATTAAAGTTGAAGCAATTATAGAAAGATCCTCATGACACATTTAAAAAATGTATATAAATTAAATATCTAATAATGCATATAATTTATGTACCATTATAATTATATACATATAAAAAAATATTTTTCAAATGATTACAAAATACAATTTTTTTCTATTTATTTTCATTCGTAAGTATTTTTATTTTTTTCATTACAAAAAAAAAACATTCTACAAAAAATGTAATTTTTTTATGTCATCCTATACGGTGCGGAACGAAATATATCTTGCTATTGGCATGCCGAGCGCCATATACACTCTTCGTTATATGTATTTGAAAGTTTGCGTTGGAGAAATTTACTAGAAGAAATGCCATTTATTTCACTTTTAATTATTTCAAAGCTACCCCTGAACGTGCTTGCTATAGTTATTGCTTATAAAGCTTCGGCTTATTTTATGCATATCCTTGCTAGATTTTCATTCATTTTCAAGTTAAAGCTCGAGCTAAAACTTGGAGTTAACTCTATTTTTTATGCATACCATTACAAGCTTAAGCTTAAATATTTGAAGTAAAAAGCTTTAACTCAGTTTTTATACACGAAGACAGGGAGTACTATAAGTAGATTTATTTTGATTAAATTATATAGATTTCCTAAAAATACAATATTTGAAATTCAGCATGTTTTTGAGGTGCATGTTAAAAAATGAATATTTTTGCAGAAAAAACTTAAAAAATTATTAACAATAACATATAATTAAAATATCTTTATTTCATACTTTTATACTTAACTTATTAAAAAATAATATTGCGAAAGATGACACCAGGACAAATGGTCGTCGAATTTATTTACATTTTCAAGGTTCTATTTTTTGGACACGACTGTAAATGATAAGTGACACTAAACAACGCAGTAAAGTAGATATGTACCTATTTGCATATAATATTTTATATCGATCTAATCCATTTTAAAAATAATTACCCAAGATATCGTCAAAAATTAAAAGCTGTATTATAATTCATAAATAGAGTACTATTTATTAGTCAGTTCATCAGAAAATAGAGTATATATATATATAATATGTAACATAAGTGTCGGACAGTCTACTACACTGGCGATAATACAAAATATAGTATTCAGTACATAATGTAATAAGTATAAGTCGTAATATAGGTACACAATGTTATTAATAATAGTAGTAAATACATTGGTTTATAATCAAATATAAGGACTCAAAAGAATAATAATTACAAGAAGCTGGGATAAGTAAACGTGGATGCGTTCAATCATACATACTAATTATTTTTAGGAATATCAGATGAATATAAATCAAGTAATTTATTGGTAGGTAGGTAATACATGTTATAAAAACATAATAGAACATAATAGAGTATAATAATTCTATTAATTCCTTTTTACTACTCGAATACTTTGATAAAGGTGCTCCGAACTAAATTAAATGTATACAACATGTAGTAACTTAACAAACGTCATTGATACGGTGAGCCTCGGAAATATTACTAACACTCAGAATTGTGAAGATAAAACGGAAGATCAAGGAGAAGAAGTATAGTATAAAAAAATTCGCAGTTATGAATTCAATAGATTGGCAAGTTGAAAGTCAACAGGTATTTGTATCTGTAAATACGTGACACGTCATTAACGACTGAGAAATAGACGTCATGAGAAATATAGTGTATTATTATGTCGTGCGGGCCGATCAAAATCATTGTTCCTATAATAATTTGAATATCAACTAGAGTTGGTGGAAATCAATGTATAAATATTATACAACAAATTAACACTAACACACAAGCACGCCATAGATATTTATAATTGATATCTATGTACATGGGTACTGAGCGTGCCCATTGGCTGAAAGATTGTCCAATTAGAGGTTTGTATGTATGCGAGGGAAATTGTTGTGTTTGGGACCAGTCAATACAGACTAGCCCCAAAAATGCACTTGTAATATTATACTAAAATTGAACATATAAATTGGCATTATAAGGCTGTCTGTCGTCGTCCTGATATAAGTAGATTAATGGAGGCGAGTTTGGGGTAGGCAATTTTTGGGTGGAAATCGGTAGGAAAAGAAAGGCTTCAAATGATGTAGGCTAGTGCCTAAACATTCAAGACGGTGCGGTGTTAATGACTAATTAATGGAGATGATACGCTGAGTGATGATTAGTTAATGTTTATGTATGATGCATGATTGAAGATGAAAACCTGTACAGTGTAGGTGAATGTAGGTATACTATATTATGTAAGTTGAGTTACTCTTACTATTTACACATTATAATGGTAGGTATATATGTGACGATTGATCGATTAATTATAGACAATGTCTATGGAATAGAGTGGGAGAGGTCGTGAAAAAACGTCATAAAACAACGTATTGAACCTTGGAAATATACACAACTAACATTACAAACAAGCAGGCATATTGCGGTGGACGCGGAGCTAAAAACACAGAAACTAACCAACTTGATCTTTATAAGAGTTGACCCACCCGCCCACGGATGCAAACGTTTACTGTTAATTATGTACGCGCGGAATTGGACTAAAAACAAGAGACAATCATATTCTAGCTGACTTATCACGAGTCAGGCAGTGAATGGACAATAAACAAAAGGATAAATAGTAAATAAACTAAAAACATCGAAAGCCAACAGCTGTGTGTGAACAACAAGTAATGTAGCGTTGATAGTCATGACAGCCAACCAACCGAACACTGGTTATACAAATGAATTCTATGATCCAAATAAAGATTGTAGTAGAAGGGGTTGGGGCCAGACAATGTAACATGTATGAAAAAGTAAGTGAACGGTTCATAATACAGAAGTAGTGATATGTAACGACGAACTTAGTCAAGATTAAACAAGGTGGAAACAACAATGTATGTATAGGAGAATAAAAATGTTAGTTTATTAAATATTTTTGGATGGTGGACATTTCGAATGTGGATGACTCAGGATAAATAGATAAATATTAAGATTATAGCGAGTTGTTTACAAAAAGGCATAACAATTAGAAAGAGCGAACTATGTTGGTATGTAGAAACCCGTGATGGGCGCGGCATTAGAACCATAAGATGAACTTGTATAAAACAAATGAAATATAAATTAACACACATGGAACTGCATCAAAACCAAATATGGACCTTGTTGACAATTCCCGATGAATTAATTATGACTCGTTTAAATTTTACAAATCACACAAAAATCCCAGCCCAAATTGTAACCTGAACAAAATGTTTTGAAAAAAACGGTCAACCTGATCTACTACTCAAATACATAAGAGTAGTCAAACACAAATAAACTATTAAAAAGAAAACACGAATTAATACGATGATGCAAATAAAAGTATACATAGGCATACAAATAAATTATATACAGGGGGTTATACTAGTTAGTTGATAATGTTATACAGAATTACTACGTGTGCACAAAAATCAGTGATGAACAATATTGTATGATTATGTAATAATTATGAGTGGAATACGTACAAATTGCCTGTTAAATAACGCGTGGGAGCAGGAGGTAGGTAGGTAGGGAGACGTTCAACCATTAATATATAGACAACTCAAACTATATACCTAATCAATAATAGTAACATATAACCAAAGAAAGTATAGGGGTTTTCATCCACTACATTAAGTATATATACGATACATACATACTAATAAAAAACGGTAGGTATATATAATTAATATTATACAAGAATTATACCACATATAGAATATAACAACTATATCATAATATACAAATATAGTCATGTACTACATCGATTTACAAAAAAACACGCTCAAAATCGAGAGCGACATACTATTATAGTTTTCCCATATACACTATAATTGAGAAAAATCATACTCTAAATACGTACATTGTTGGTAAAAATGGTAGAAAAAGTGTTAAAGGTTAAGTAATAATCCCAAAACAAAAAATCAGACAGCTTAGATGTAGCGTACTTCCAATATAATTATTAATACATGGCTTAGTGACTTCGCCAGAAAACATAGTGTCTGTAAATTAATTATTTTAGAGTAATGCACTCATTATTTTCAGAAGTCAGCCAATCTATGCATGCCATGCCACAGATACCAACTAAATGTCATTGGCTTTGCCAATTAGGGAAGATCATCACGTAAATACAAGTACAGTACACATTATTATATACAGCGTCATTTTGAAGTCACGTAGGTACATACTTATACTAATACGTAGTACAAAAGCAAAATGCGAATACACAGGTAAATTGTGGTTAAAAATCAGACGACTAAAACAGAGTGGTAGTATTAAAAAGAAAAGAAAAAAACTTAAAAAAGACCATTAATCGGCATATATACACATACGATTAATATAATTGAATACAGTATACCATACTATACGTATAATATGTAATATGTACGTGTTTGATTTGTAATAAGGTTTTGTTAGTTACAAACAAATAATAGAAAGGAGAACGCTAACAATGAAAGCATTAATCAATTGGAGCTACTGTTTAGTTAAAAATTCCACAACAAACAGCAATTCTATTTACAAAGCAGTTGAAATTTTCGATCTACAATAATAATATACAGACATACATAACAGTGTAAGTAATTTGTAATAATAATAATGATTAATAGTGGTAGCACAGAAAGATAAAAGGTAATACTACTGAGTAATTGGCCAAAAACAAAAAACACACAGGCTACCAACGGTCAAGTAGTTGTTGAAAATTGTTTTAAACAAAATAAAATCAACATGAATTTAAAGCACTACTTTGAGTAGCCAATGTCATATTTCACGAAAAACAACATTTTCTTTTTCATCATAATAATACACTGATTATTTTATCAACAAAATCATTGCCAGTTGAAATATCTGTACACCTTTTTAATAATAACGTCCAGTCTCAACGGACATGTACTTTTATATACATTGTGCATAGATGAACATTGCAAAACAAGGCGTGTCTAGCTAGTTATTGATTGGTTGGCGATCGACATAATCATAGATATCCGGAGAAAACAATTGACAGCGAGATCTATGTAATAAATGAGGACGGCCAAGAGATTGATTTGAGAGGTTTGCACTCCAGGAAGAAGGGGGCTAGTAAGGTAGCTTGTCTGAAATGATGCTGATTGGGTGAGTTTTGGCTCATTGTGGTTTGATTGGCAGAGAGTGATTGAGCTAGGATAAATAGCCAATGAAATCTAGCCTGAGTTGGCTGAATATTGATTACTTGTTGTCATTAAGTTTACCACCGATGACTGTTTGGAGCTTCTTTGGCTTGAGCAACATTGGAGCTGGAATAGATAATTAAAATTATTATTAATTATAAATTGACATTTTTGTTTCTATAACAATTACTCTACTATCGTGTATCGATTAAAATAACTAACACTGAATGAATTATGATCAATAAAATGCAAAATATCCAGACAAACAACCACATCACAATATATATTATATACCTAATTAGACAGACTGATCTATCGAGACATGGCAGAATTGTTGAATCTATTCCTATTAATAGCTAACTAGCTGCAGTAGATCACAAACATTAGGATCATAGATAGCGAGCATGCGCATAACAATATATCCACATTCGTTCGGGTTAACGATCATAAATATGAGTGAGTGCCTATTTGCAATACAAATAATATAATATGAGATATACAAACATTGGCCAAGGACAGGAAATATTTCACATCCAAATCCAATCTCATTGTACAGCCAGCCAGTCAGTCCGATCACAGTATCTTACTTAATGTTATCGAAGATTGGTTACATAGATTCGCCGATCTCATCAAAAGCTAGATGTACCTACATATTATATGAGTATTTTTTTTATTCAAACGAAGCGATCAGACTTGGTTTCAGATCAGGCATTTATACATCCATTATAAATATACTACTGCATGTCAATTGTCTATTGTCATTTATGATGGCCAGACAAACGACCCACAGACTTACTAAGTATTTGTACTTCACAGCACTACCAGAATATGTATACTCAGTCATGATATTCCAGGCAGCAGCCCAGGGCACAGCTGAATGGCAATATATCGGTTGCCATAACAACTGCAACACCTACTATGTTACACCATCTACAGGATGTACCAAACATTATGACGATGAATGCCCTCAACGTCAATACCCCCCTCCCCCATTCGCAAGCTATCTCCTGACATCTAACTACATACATTTATCTATGTAACCAATAAGTTAATAACATGTACTTATGTTATATACGACACTTAGTTAACATACCGTGTTGCTGTGCTAACATCTATCGGCGTTTTTTTAAACGATAATTGTAACAGTATTATGCTATAATATAATATGTAATGTATGTATGTACAAAACATGCATCACATACAAACATAGACCAGTGTGATAAGTCTATAAATATTATATTCATATAGATTCTACAGCATGTTATAATATGCATACGATATGATAATATTTACAGGTAATATAAAAGTACAAAATATATTATGCAGACTGGGCAGACTACTTCGACAAAAAACAAATAGGTATGATATATTTGATAAATCAAATATTGAGATTGCATAGGTCTAGTTGGTATGCAGTGACATTTCCATATCATATTCAACCGGGGCAAGCTCTAAGACAACATTATATATACTATTGGTTCTTTGATGGACTAAAAGGTCATACAAAGGTAAACACACATGGCCGGCCTGGCACGCCCGGTATGGGGAAGAGGAATTGGAGTTTTTGATTGACGAGACAAAAAGTTAGACATATTATGTAGACGTATATATAAAAATTAATTTTGATGGTTAACTGACCACGCATACCTACATCAATAGATAGACTTACATTTTAAAATTATAACACAATAATACAATGTATGAGCTCAACTTCAATAATACAATAGTGTGACTATACTGACGATTTCAAATGAAAAGTCATTCTCAATTAAGTAATAATGAATAAAAAATAACATGTACAGTAGAATTATAAAAATGTGCATATTATAACAGACATTATTTTCACCTAATTCAACTAGAGTGTGATTGAAAATATAATTGCAGACGGCGTTGATGAAGCTCATCTACAATTAGGAAAAGAATTGAGAACAAACACCAATACACCTATCTTCAATTATTTGAAGAATCTACTTTCGAATTGTTCGGAGGCTCAATAGATTGTACGGGAACTCCCGTTGGAGGTTGATCTGCTGTTGAACTAGATGGTTCCTGATCAATTTCGGAGAATTTGTCGTGATCCCACTTTGGAGCTGGGCGACTGAAACGTGAGTAGGAGTTGTTGTCCATTCGATTCCCTCTTCCTCTGTAACTCCCTCTTTGCATTCTTCCCCCTGGAATTGATAATATACATGATATCATATATTACGAACAGTAGAAAAAATATTCATGCATGACGTCATAGCCATTTTGAACGCATCAAAAATATATGTTTTTGGTCAATATCTCAAAAAGGAAACATTTTAGAGCTTATAAATGTATTACCAACAGATAGTACTATGGTCAAAAAGGCCAAATTAGAGGAAAAAGTCCAATTTTGACTAGAGTTTTTGCCGTTTGAAGTTTGTCCCGACCTAAATATGCAG
>JAYRCC010377719.1:0-14501 GCA_036026455.1 Americanaplana fernaldi | reverse complement strand
GCATATATTACTTGCTTATTTTTATCTACATAAACGCCGCGTATTAACCTGTCACATACTACATTTTTTATGTATTACACTAGTCGGTAAAAATTGCAAAAAATTGCACTTGACTTGCGCAAGTGAATTGCAAAAAATTGCGCAATTCACTTATAAGATTTGCGGGAGCTAACTTACAAGTATCACAAGTAACGTAAGTCTAGCTTGCAAGTTTTGCAATTTTCGTAAGTCTAACTTGCAAGTTTTGCAATTTTAATAAGTTGATTTGCAAGTTTTGCAATTTCCAATTGTAATTTTTTGCAAGTTTTGCAATTTCTACTTGTAATTATTCGCAAGTTTTGTAATTTCTACTTGCAAGTTTTGTAATTTCTACTTGCAATTATTCGCAATTTTTGCAATTTTCATTTGTAATTATTAGCTAGTTTTGTAATTCCCATAATTTAATATTATCCGAATTAGTAAAATATTTTTTTGATTAAATACCTACTTACAATACAAATATAAGGAAGTATGAAGATAAATATTTAAAATGATACAATGACATATTTATATTATAAAAAACTTTGTAGATTATGAAATATACAATGCAAATATAAATACCTACAGATAGCAATAAAATAAAACAATAAGCACGTTTATACTATAAATGAATATAAGTACCTATATTATATTATCTAGGTATTATCCAGCTATAATATGTAAGTATTATACCTACATTGTGCAATATATAAATAGACATAGTGATAAATGACATAGTGATCATTGCATACATACAATGGAATAATTTATGGTAATAACAATTATAGGTAAATACACATATAACATAGTATAGGTACATGTAATATTAGTTCAGGTTATGCAATTCAAATATATACGGCGCCATAAAGTTTGGAAACATCAAAAATAAAAAGGGCGTTTATTCCAATTTATTTTACTGGAAACAATAGAAATATTTAATTTTAACTTTACTACTTTAATTTTTGTTAGTAGTGTTTACTTTAAATATTCATTAAAAGACGTCGAACGAAATTTCAAAATACAATTAAATACAAATTTAATGTAACAATACGCCCTTTTATGAATTAATTACCCAATTGAAATAAAGTAATTAGTGTAACTTTAACAATATATCGAAATATGCACACCTATTTATAGGGAGGGCATGAGTATAATGTATAATATAATACAATGTGTAAACAGTTAGTTTTATCAGGTACAATACATTTCTGAATTACAAATAATTAACATGTTCTGATCACAATATAATATAATACATTCAAAATTAGAGCTTTAAAGTACATACACATGTCGATATTGCCAAAAATAATATCATTAGAATTAGGAGCATCCGCGACAACCATAATTACAATAAATTAATTATATAATACTGTCGATAGTTAGGACCAAGAATAATTATAAAAATGCCAACATTTATGATAAAACATTTTAACTTACATTAATATTAATCAACAATTAACTATAAAATATGATCCGTATATATATACAAAAGTCAATATTTAGTGAGCTGTAGCCCTTTGCAGATATTAGGTATACATTTTTATACATTTTTACCATAAATATATATAGCTTAGATATTGCTTGGTCCTAAACTTTTGCAAGGAAAAAAAATCGTATTAACAATTCATAGTTGCAGTTAGTGCTATTATTTTAATATATAATAATAATATGAAAATGTTACTGAGGCGGCTATTATAAATACGAGTCTGTAAATTTTACACTATAATTGCTACTTTATAATTCATAGAAAAATAAAGTTGCCATCCACAATGTGATTACATACACATTCAATTTTATAGTTAGGTAAATGTTACAATAGTTGACACAGGTAATTTTTTTTTTATGCATATAAATTCAACAGCATTTAATCTTTATTATTATTTTAGTATGATTAGATTCAATACGAGTTTGACTTATCCATCATTTAAATATAATATGTATTATATTATACAAGTATGAACTGTTCACAATACGTAGGTACAAATACATATTATATAGATTGTAGACAGGATCCGTCACTCAAGATTATAGTCTAGTCTAGTCTATAAATAAATAGAAACATTTTAAAAACTTTTTTTTTTAATACTGGTTAACTAACGTAATATTTTAGTTAATTACATTTAAAATAAAATATTTAACAGATAAATGAGTGAATGATCGTGTCTATATTATAGGTAGGTATATACCTATTTGAAAATATGTAAATATGTAAAATATGTAAAGTGGAATAGTATCGTCAATTCTATAGTTCTTGTAAAATAGTAGACAAACACAGAGTACATATTATACATACATATACATATTATGTACTAATCTAAATTTTCTTGATTATTTGTTTCAGTTACTGTATTCTTTTTATTTTTCTTATTGCGAGAGTCCCTAGCAGCTTGATTTACAGCCCGACGAATTTTTGAAAAAACAAAAAATTTAAAATTGTTACTTAATGCAGTTTTTAGCGTAACTAAAATTTCAGGGGATAAAATTTTCTGTTTTGATTGTGTTTTAGGATCAATAATTATTTTAGAAAATTCGTCAGAACCTAAAATACGTTTTAAAAATTCTACTGAAAAAATATTGGGATTGGCCCTAGAAATTTCTTTGCAGCTAAAAATGGTACCTTTGTAATCTGTATAAACTGCATCTGTATCGACCGTAGGTACAATATTCTCTTCACACAGTGAAGTCAACAAATTCACCATTTGACAATTTTGGCTAACAATTTTTTTTAAATAAGAATTAGTTTTCTCCTGCTGACTAATTAAGTTACTAACTAAATTTTTTTCTATAACTATATGAGTGGTGGGCGGATTGACAGTTTTACTATTAGAAGGAAGACTTGGGGAAGGATTTATTTTTGCCCTAACAGTATTTGGGGTAACAGCTGGTTCTAATGCTCTCTCAAAATTATTGATGCAACTTAAAGCAGCATTTGCTTTAGATTTTTCACTTTGTATTTTGGCTAATAAGAGATTGTTGTGTTTGTGTTTTTTGGGAGAGGGCGAATTCTCCTCAACACTCCCTTCGACTATACTAGCTTCACTATCACTATCACTTTCACTGTCGCTATAAAAAATGTTCGACAGCATGCTATCGGAAGTAATGTTTGTGTTCTTGTGATCCTCCACAAAACACTCTACCAATTTTTCGTGCTCCTGGCACTTGGTCAACGTGCCTCTGTAGAGCAGTCGTCCTGGCAAATTGCCCTTCAATACCAGATGATCCCCCTATTGAAAAAATAATTGATGTAAATATTATATACAATGTTCAAGTAGATAGTTTTACAACAGTTTTATAATTTATGAACATTAAATTAAATAACTTTGTTTTCGGTTTTAGTATTATCAGCTAAACCGTGATTAATTCTAAAACTATCATATTATATAGTATATAGGTACTATTTCTATAATATATATGTTTTGTTTATTAATGTACAATTATTTAATATTATAATAATTTGTAATGTAGTCTCATAAAATATATATGAAATCACATCATCATAGCCCACCAAGTGGACTTGAACAAATGCATTGCGCCTTCATTGTGTAATGCTTCCATATCCCCTCCTGACTCAATTTCTATTCCAACCCATCTCAGCTGATGTCTCCTTCCCCTTCTGATCCAACACCAACACAATGGGCGTCTCTAATCAAAACCTCTTATTAGATCATGACTCAATATCATCGCTATCTCTATTGGTTTGCTGCGCACCTCTTCGCCAGCCCCCAGTGCATGTAGCACATCACCGGATTTCTCAATCTCATTCATAGTCAGTGCTCCATCAATGGAAGCTGTATTTGAGGACACACAGCATGTGAATATCGACTAATTATTGAGTCATATGTCACGACTGATCAGCATACTACCTTCCCTTCTCTACGAATCCTACTGAATGTCAACAGTCATCTCATCTTTTAAAAATATGTCAAAAAAATTTCCACGATTGTCCACGGATTGATTTTTTCCGTAAATAACTCACCTATACAAAATACTAATTAAAAAATATCAAATACAACACTTGCTCTTACTTTCTTTAGATTTTTCTTCATTTCAAGAGACATCCCATTTAGGTAAGTATGATTGACCGGAATCGTTTCGAGAAAAGTATTAGTGTTAGTCAGCCAAATTAACCAATAGTCCAAAATTGAATCGTCAAATAACAATTTGTTTGGTACTTCACGCTTTCTTTTTAGTGATTCCGACATTCTAAATTAAAGAGTTAAAATAATATTAATAACCATATTTATATCAAGTTGTAAATCAGGCTGCTTTATAAAAAAATATATATCTATATATGTTTTTTACATAGCTATATGATTCTTATTATTTATGAAGTTAGTTATAAAATTCACAATTTAAGAATAAATCATAACATCAGGAAGAGTACACATAACTGACAAAGATTGATTATTAAAGAAGATTTTTTCTAAATATAAGCACTTATTTATAATTGTTTTAATTTCAACAACTTTTACAATATCTGTCATTTCTACAAAATTAAAAAACAAAGGCATGTACTCTGTTAAAATATCTGTAATACTACTTTTACTTTGAAATATTTGAATGTCAATTGTTTTAAACAATTGAACTTCTAACAATCCATTTTCTTTAGAAATTATTTTTTTTATTTTACAAAAATAATCTTTAGTTTGGCAGTAAACACTTTTAGAATTACCCTTTAATGGATAATCTTCTGAATGATAACAATGATTATTAAAATTAAATCGATAATTGTCTATTATGAAAAAGCTATTAGATGATTGCAATGGATATTGTTTATTAATATCTAGTACTTTTTTTATTTGCTTGACCAATACTGTATGTGGTGAGGCATGTAAATATGCATAGCATGCTTTTAATAAAGTTAATTTATTTATAATTTGATCAAATTGACCAGTAGTACCTTTAACTATTTTTTTATACAATTTAAATTGAGACTCAAATGGAGCCATAGATGTATAAGCTAAACAACCAGATTTTGAAATGCGATCTGAAACATGAGTTAATAAATGTACATTCATTGTCAATTTTTCTAATCCATATAAATCTTCCATATTTTTAACAAATTCATTGAATAAGATATGAATATCATTTTTATATTTTCTTGCATTTTTAGATATAGATAATCTAACTCCAATTATATAAAGAGCTATTTGAATCATAAACTTTTCTGGAAGAGACATTGCTACAACTGGAAACATGATGAAAAATAGAAAATTTTGAAAATCTCTTCCTGTCCAGTAGTTAATATTTTCTAAACTTTTGAATTTAGTCATATTATGAGGAACTTGAATTTTAGTTATTAATGTACTTATACTAAAAGATTTCCGTCCAATATAAAATTCCTTATGTCTATTACTTGAATCAACCATTGTTTTTAACAACATTTTACATATATTTTCATAATATAAATGTAAAGGGTCCAAATTTATTTCTGATGGAATTTTTATATAATTGGATAAAACAGAAACACCTTTAATACCAAATAAAATATCATTACTAAACTCAGCTGCAGTTGCATAAGTATTGAATTGATCATCTGTTATTGGTTCTAAGTCTATAAATGGATATTTCATACTTCCACTATAAGAAACACCTGGATGAGTACAATATAAACAACCATAAGCACCATTAAATTGTTTTATATTTAATACACTTGCTAAAGCTGGAAGATCAAATACTGCTCTTGATAGTATTAATTTTACTGAAATAGATATAGATCCAAAATCAATAATAATGTTATTTGAAAAAGTATCATCTAAGAAAGATTTAAGAAAAATATTCCAATCTGGTTTTGAGTTACCTTCCCATAAAGACAATAGTAAAATACACTCAGGTTGATATCGTATATTAGGAGGCATATCTAAAATAACACCACTAAGTGGCCAAAAAGACCTAGATACTGTTTGAAATGGATTTCCTCCATCAGACGATAATAATAAATGAATGTCAATATTATGAATGTCATTTGTAGAAATATTTTCACCACAAAGTATATCACCATTATCATGTGATTTGATAAAATTTTGATATTTCAAAATATCCTGAAGATGAACTGATAAAATCAACTTTAATTGAATATATAAATTACAATTAATCATACTACATATCTGCTTATTACATTTTGAACAAAATTTATGTTCTGATGAAAGAATTATAGTACAATTTTTACAGTATTTTTTTTTAATATATTGAGCATCTGTGTAATTAAATACATGTCTTTTGAAATAGGATAACATTGATTGTATTGTCAATGGAATTTCTGAAACAGGATTAAGTAACATAACTAAATTTACAATACAATTAAAAGCAACTTCTGAAAGACCTTTTGAAACATAAGCATATAGTAATGCAGCAATTATGATAGGAATTTTGAAATTCTGTGAATTATTGGCATTAAAAATTGATATAGGTAAAAATTCAAAAGTTTCATTGGTATCTTCTTTTTCTTCTTCCATTATGTTTTCATATTCAATTTCTTCTTCTGCCATCACAATATTATCACATCCAATTTCTTCATCTTCCATCACTATGTTATCACATCCAACTTCTTCCATCACTATGTTGTCACCTTCACTTTCACTGTCACTACTTGAATCACATTCGAAATGACTGGTTTGACTGTAATTATAGGCCATACCTAAAAAGTATGAATTATATTTAAAATATCATATATCATTATATGAGGATGGTTCACAAAAAACTGGACTATGACCAATGATTTTTACTATATCAAACTGGAATAATCTGCAAGTAGTTTATGGGATAACTAACCCAGTACTTTTTGAATCACCCTTGTATATATTTTAAAATTAAAATGGTGAAATTTTTTCAATTTCTACATGTACTGTTTACATGTATATATATTGATAAGTATGTGGCAGATGTATAATGTATGATTAGAATACTGAGAATACCAATTTTATTATCAACTTGAATGTGTTGTTGTTAAAAGTGCAGGATATCATTCTTATCTGAGTGTGGGTTCTTTTGCCAAATACATAATATTACAACTACAGTGAAACCCACTTATTACATACACACTTAATACGTAGGTCCTTTTATAACGTATACTTTGTCCAGTCCCGTTTTGTTTGTATGTAAATTGCTATATAAATAGTTCGTTTATTACGTACAGGTTAATACGTATACCGCTTATTAAGTACGTTTTGTTGGTATAATATATGTATATTTACCTGTTTAATACACAAATAATAAGTATTATTTCGTTTATCTACTAAGGTACAACAATTTATTACAGACAATTTAAATAAAATCATTTTTTACATGACTTATTGCATTCATAAAATCACTTTTTTGTAAACATTGTATTTATGTCAATATTTTTACTGCTAAATTACATATAATATGAATTAATATGTAGCTATTAATGTGACATTGTTTTTAGCTTATTTAATACTGCGTACATATGAATATTGTTTAATAAGTAGGTTCGCTTATAACGTATAAATCGTTTGTTCCCAGGGTATACGTATTAAGCGGGTTTCACTGTATTACAATTTAAGGTAAAATAAGAATATATAGCAAACATAAAAATTTGTAAGATTAAATTAAGATAACATATGTGTTACTAAGATGAATATGTATAATAATTATACTTATTTTATGCTTTTATTTTTTATACTATACTAAATTGACTTTAAATAAAATTAATTTAAAATATTAATAAGTTTAACATGTAAACATTATCTTTCAATAATTTATAGAAAATAAGTTTGAATCTATTTAAGTAAAATCTTTCAGATCAACAGAAATGAAAGCAAATCTAAAATTTTGTCCATAAAAATGTTATAACTAATATTACTATGAATATGACTTTCAGGAAATAATCCATTCCAAAATTAAAATCATTCACTTTATGATAAACTTTTGCACAAAATGTATAGTAAATATATTAAGTTATACATTTCACAGATTACATACATTAAAATATCACTATAAAGACAGCACCATGCACAACTTTATTGCTTTAATTAAATCTTTCTTTTTCTAAGACTTTAACGTAAAAAGTACAAATTGCAATTGATTTTAAAATAGCATTATAATATTGAAATAAGGCACCCTAAATAAGTTACCCTTGTCTATGTCACTAAGAGAGTAATTTACATCTATCAATATATAACTAATATCATAGACTAAGAAATATAGTTCATATTTCTTATTAAGTAAAAACTATACACCAAATCAATAGAAGTTACTTTTATTGTATTTATATAAAACATTATTCTATAGTTGGAGGTGTCCATTTTTCCTATATTCAGTACTCAAAATAATAGATAAATAATTTATAATTTTATGAAAAAATTAATTTTTCCACACATTTAATATATAAAAACAATATAGTCAAACCTTGCTTAAATCTCTATGTCTTAGTATTAGTCCCTTTTAAGGATATATGAGGTTTATGAATAACTTATGATGTCTAATTCAAGACCAATTGAAAATAAAAATAACCAATTTCCAGACTATATACCATTGTTTATTAAAGTTTATATGAAAGTACATGATATAGCATAAATATATGGTACATAATATATTAATAGTATATTGGTTGACACTACTATTTAAAAAAAAGGAGGTTACATTGCCTTATTGAGAACAAATAAGGTGGATATGCATTGAAGTTGAGAAGATCAGCCTGTAGATAAGAATCATAACCAGCATGCACCTTGGGGTACATGTGTAATGATATCAGCAATGTGGAGTAGGCAGTTAGTTGTTCAATGTTGTCAGCTTCATTGAGGCCTTTTTCATTGGTTTACATTATGCTTTGTATAATTATTGATTCCATTCAAATGTCATCACTGTCAATTTTGTTTTATTCATGGACCATAATTTTGTTCAAAGGATCAATTTGCAAAGCATTTTGTAGACAAACTTTGATTATTTAATCTTTGACTAGTTTAATTGTATAAGATTGGTGAGTTACATTGTCTAAGATTTATAAAACAACTTAGCAGAGTAACTAGAGGTGAGGCAGAAGTAAAGTCTGATTATATATATATATATATATGAAATCTTAATTTATGTTGATGCATAACCCATTTGAAATGTAAAAATATTGATGAATCATTCCTGGATAATGTTTGTGGTCAGATAAGTTTAAATTAAATGAGCATGTCAATAGGCACAATTGTGTGTATTGGTCCCATGAATATTTATATAAATACAATTGTTTAGATTAAAATCAGGCATTACTTCTGCTTCACTCTGTTTCTTATATATACCTATAGGACCTATTGACCTATTAGGAAAAGTCATACTACATATCATCGGCGTTTTGGCAAACAGACAAATATGCATATTTCTATTTTTTCAGGAGAGCACAAACAAAGTTTCTAATTATTTTAATATTTATGTTAATACAACTAGATAAAATATGTTACTTATTTCAGTGATTATTTATCTGAACAATATCATTATTAAGCTATAATTTGTACATATTCGTCTATTTGTAAAAGTTGTATGTAGTCAAAATACTATATTTGACCTTATGCACTTGTCAATATCTCTGTAACTATATTCAATTGGCAACTAATATTACAAACACTGCACTGATAGATTATAATACTTTGAATTTTTAGGGACTGAAATCTCAATTTTTTTAAAAATATGTATTTGTCCGTTTGCTAAAATGCCGGTGATATGTTAAAATATGTTACTATTTAAACCATTTTTACCATAGTTTGTAAAATAAACATGAATTATTTTTCAGTGTATAACGTTTAAAATATTGAATTATTATATCAATATATAGAAATTTAACATATAGAAAATAAATTTTGATAATATAATTCACCTTGATAATTTAAAAGCAGCATTATATTATTTTATATTGATGCAAAAAAATTTAGCAGGACTTCGTCGACCCCTCAGGACCACATAAGATTATTGTGTCAATTATTTGGTCTTTTAAATATACTGATCAGTTATATGTAAAAAAATATTACTTTTATAATGATATGTTTTATATCTTTAAGCAATATATATTTAAAATATTGAATTATATAAATATAATATAGAAAATAAATGTTGATAACCTTGATAATTTAAAAGCAGCATATTATATTATATTAATGCAAAAAAATTGAGCAGGACTTCGTCGGCCCCTCAGGGCCACATAAGATTTTTGTGTAAACATATAATATTAATGATAATGATATTTATATAGTTATATAATTATTTGGTCTTTTAAATATACTGATCAGTTATATACATGGGCGCCGCCAGGCATACGCAAAGTACGCATTTGCGTATTATTTTTCTCAATTGGCACCCCTTTGAAAGGATAAAGTTAGACTAGATAGAATGGCCTCATTTTAACTAATTGATTAAATTGCTGCTGCTTATATGAGAGGCTTAGAATGTATACATGAGAGGCTCACAAATTTCTGTGTATATTGTATATTTTAAAAATTCTCTATATTTTAAAAATTCTAAAAAAAAACTTCTCTTTTGTGGCCCTTATAAATGGTGCGTATACTTTTTTTAATGTCTGGCGGCGCCATTGATATATGTAAAGAAAATATTACTTTTATAATGATATGTTTTATATCTTTAAGCAATGTATGGAAACAACAAAAGATAATAAAGTGATTTATATATTTTTATTTATTTATTGTTTATTTTAAAGTTAAATAATCAATGACATATAATGACAATGACAACATGTCAACTTTAAACTTTTCAATATAATATTGATAATAATTATTATAGACAATTATAGTAGACAATTATTATAGTGGAATAAAATCAAATGCAATTGAAAAGTTGCACTGTATATTTTAAATTAAATAATTAGAACTATAGTATAAGTGTAGACACTTTGTATAATATATGTCATATGACATATGATAAAATAAACATAAATTATCATTTTTAAAATTAATTAATTTTTATAATACTTTATAAACCTATATTGTGTTTAATAATAAGATTTTAAATGTACTTTATTAGAGTAATTAATAATAAATTTAGGTATTTAAGTAAAATATGACTTACCTGAGAGTTGAAAGTTGAAATATATTTGGTTGACAAATGAAAATGCAAGTTCACGGTGCAATACGTAAAATAGTGATTGAAAACAATTACATATTCTTTAAACAAGTATACATATAGTATAATATGCTATTATATCAATCACATTCATTTGATAAATACAAATACAATATAAATTTAATAAAAATTAACAAAAAATTAAAGGTGCGTATGACGCTTCGTTTCCTTTGACGACTTGCGAAAATTGCAGTTTACTTGCGATAAACATTTTTTTAATGAAAGTAAGTTAACTGCAAGTTTAGTAAGTTTGTAAGTATAATTAAATAAATTATTTTCAGAGATATAGTAACATTGAAATAATAAGTAGATCAATATTATTTAATTAATTATAGTTTAAAATTATTATTAATACTAAAACAAGGATTTTCAAGTATATAAAGTTTGCAATTCAATTGCAATTTTTGTAAGTGCAATTCATAATTGCAAGATGCGCAAGTGTAACGCAATTTCACTGACTAGTGTATACACACATATATATGTCGAATATCGAACATTAATATTTATACCCCCCCCCCCTCCCCCTGGCAGAAAGACGAACTTATTTTTCTATGAATCCGCTATCATTCTGTGTAGTAAAAAAACATAATTTATTAAAGGAAAAATGGTGCTTTCATAAAATTATAGGATTTATTCTAGAAAGCATACAAATTTGAAAAAACGCAAATAACTTTTTCATAATTTATTTTAAAAGCATTAAAATAACAGAAAACATGTTTCTTTATATGACTAAAAAAGGTAATTTTGCCTTTATATGACTAAAAAAGGTAATTTTGCCTTTATATGGCTAAAATAGGTAATTTTGCTTTTATTTGGCTCATTTGACCAAAACGTGATCCATGGACATTTGTTCAACACTTTAACCCTTGGTAGATAATGGGGAGGGGGTGTACACCCCTCGGCCCCCATACTTTATTTTCAAAATTTGTTGCATAATGGCTCAACCAAATCTTATGAAATTTGGCAACACCGATCAAAATTTAGAGGCGGATCTTTTGATTTTTTTATCCGACATTTCTTTGATCCCGTGATCGGCCCTTGAAAATGCATGTAATGCATGTATATCTTAACATATCATAATATGTATATCATAATAAATTAATATCCTATGGAACACATTTTTATTGATTTTTTTCTTTATACCAGCTGTAACAGCCAATGAAAATCGAAAAAACATTTTTTGCGATAAAAACATCTGTGGAACTGAATCAACTCACATTGTACTGAAATGTGCCTAATGACATTCTACATACTTTCTAAAAGTTTGGATCAAAAATATTTTTTTAGAAAAAAAGTTATGTTATTTTTAGACAATTTTATTATCCTTTTATTATACAGGGTGGCACATAAGTTGCTTGACTCACTTCTACCCAAATTATATTAATAACAATGTAATACATTTACTGCAGAGATAGTGAATAGATAGTATATAGCGCATAGAATATAAATTATTAGCAAATAGATTATTGAGTGAAAGTGGATCAAACAACTTATGTGTCACCCTGTATAATGGGAGTTACGTGAATTTTCAGATCCTTTATAAAGTAATCAAATATTGTCAGAATGATTTAATACTTGGAATATGATTATTTGGGAACGTAATAATTCTAAAATCAAATGAATTTATATTATTGGATAGCTCTAACTATGTAATCCGGATCACCAGGCATATTTTATGATCCGCATCACTGGTTAAAATGTCTATGGATCACTTTTTAAATATTTTTGATGATTCAAATACAAGGAAGAATGATGAATTACGTTTATATCCAAAAAATAATGTAAAACCACATTTATACATAAAAGCATATATTTTGTTTTCCCTATCCTTTACATAGTAATTTTTCGAATCTTTGGATCAGGATCATGTGATCATCAAATGATCGGATAAATTTTATCTTCAGGATATGTCGATAAAATCTGTCCAGCAACATTCTCTGCAAATTTCAGTATATTCGAGCAATGGAAAGTTTGAAAAAATATATTTAAGTTTTTCCTATCCTTTACTATAGTAAATGTTGATCTTAGAATCAAGATCACGTGATCACTAATGATCGGATTGATTTAATTTTCAAGATCTGTCGATAAGATCTGTCCAAATTTTTTTTTTGAAAATTTCAGCCCAATCGAACAAATAGAAGTAGGTTAGTTTGGGGCGTATCTACGACGGGTTAAACCACAGATTGTTAGCCATCCATAAAAGTTAGTTTCATCTTTCTGTCGGAGGGGGGTGCCAGCAAATAACACTTTTATGGCACATAGCGCCCGGACTAAATAATAAATGTTGATGGAAAAAAGAGACTAAGAATATACAGTGTGTCCCAAATTAAACGCAAGTGTGAAAGAACACAATTGAATGCGAGTGAAGCGAAGTTTCTAATGTGTTTCTAATTTCTATGCATTTATTAATTTAAATGATTTGTTAATTTAATTATAAAAATAAATATCCATTTCTTTATCACTTTCATAGTTTTATATCAATATTTCTCCTCGTGTAATTAAATTGTGAGATAAAATAATGGTTGATCGCTTCACAACAGAACATAGAGTGTGAGTCTGATAGATATTTATTTTCGAACCAACAGACCAGATATGCAGATGCTAAAACGAAATTTTTCCGATGCCCCAATACAGCCATATACAACGCAACTCTTCTGATAGTTGCAAATAACGTTATTACACGACCTCGAACTTGTCTTGATATTGTTGCGGGTGTCACATTGAACATACATATAGGTACTAAGCACCATAAATTTTGCAACATATACAATTTACTAGATAATTTTAAATATATTTAACACCTGATCAAACCAAACATCTTTTTGATAGTATATATATTTAAAGTTGCGTTCTATGGGCGTTTTTGCTCGCAACTAATTAAGATTATTGAATCAATATCTTTCCATTTCGACTAAAATTAACAAGGGACGATATGTGATATACACTGAACGTCATACATCATAAAATATAAAATAAAATAAAATATGTATCTATTGATTTCTTTTATTAATTAAAGTACCTATAGGGTCGGTCTTATAAAGCAAGAATAACTAATCAAGACTAAATATTTTATTCCGAGAACAGTTAATCTCGACTAGCATTTACCGTCTTATAAAACAGGACTAACTTTACTCTCGATAAAGTTAGTCGGGAGAAGCTATTCTCATGACTAAATAGGAAATCCACACAATGTATTAATGTCAACCAATGAAATAACGAGTTCAATATGATAAATGTTTATACAATAGACATAGATTAATTAATTATTATCGTTATAGGGTAAAACTGTATACTTACAAACTTCTCAGTTATAAATAATAGTAAAACAGTACTTATATTCGGAAAATAGTCGTTACTAAATAATGAAACAATAATATAACATGGAATAATAAATTGAAGAATAGAGTTAA
>JAYRCC010366610.1:0-14544 GCA_036026455.1 Americanaplana fernaldi | reverse complement strand
TTTGACTTTTAAAGCTCCGCCTCCAAAACATTTTGTGTTGTACTCGATCAATTTTAATAAAGTGCTAACATTTTTATAATTGATGTCGTCAGTAAATTTATAAAAATAGGTTATGTCAGATATCCAACTCGTATTTTAATGCAGCGCCGTGGACATTCTTATCCTAGAATTGAAAATACTCGTAGGATATCTATTAAAGTTGATAGTTATGATAAACAACAAGGTCAAACACTAAATTCAACCTAAACAGCTGATTTCAGCCATTACACGACGTTTTCGATCTCGTACAGTACGCATATAATAGCGCATATTATATTAATGCATATATGACAGCTAATATATATATGAACAGTATGTCATACATAACATAATAATAATAATATATAGAATCATTTATTGAAAGAACATACAGTTGTTCAATGTTTCAAGGTTTCATAAGAACCGCTGTATTCCATACTATAGGCTGATAGAATGATAGACATCCGCATAGATACACCGTAAACATATTAAACAAGGATGGAAAAGGGAAAAATTGAGACATACACACTATAGACTAATTATCAGTCTTCCTTTTTCTCAGTTAAACTATAGTATTAACTATAATTATAATCTTTGACAGTAAACATCATTGCCAAGATACATTTAATGTAACCCAACATGGAGAACTCCAGCATACAAACAGACAATTAATATATAAATTGTTGTCGTTGTCGGTATAATGTCCATATTCATTGGTTGTACGTAGCAACCATATATTTTTGGGTTTTTATTCATATGATCAGTTTATTCCTTGAATCCGGTTGGATCACACATTTACAATGATTTTTCTTAATTAAAATTGAAAGATGCACCATTTCCAGTGTCAGTGTGTATGTTATATATAGACAGCCAAGAAGCCATAGTCTTGAATATAATTTAACAATATATGTTTGTATTCTGTTTTATTTTTTAGATTTTGAAAATGCCACCACTAACAATTTTTGGGAAAACACAAGCTTTTGGAAGTGATGATTTTGTTTATTCAAGTTTGTCAGAATTGGTGGTTGCAATTATTTGGTAAATTTGACTTCATTATTTCTTTGTATATATTATGGTAGGTACTATATATATTAGGAAGCTTTTATAAATTTGCAATCAAAAATACACTTTGAAAAATTATTATTTTCAATGAGTCTTTTAATAATAAACATGTATATCATAATATATTAATATCCTATAAAGAAAAAATAAAAATGTATTGATTTATTTCTTTGGACCAGCTGTTTCAGCCAATGAAAATTGTTTTGGCGATCTTGAACAATCCGGCCGTAAATTTTTTTTTTCGGAATTAAGTTAAAAATGAAGAAAAACAAAATATTGTCCAAAATATTGTATTATTATATGAAATAAAGAGTAATAATATAAAAATAATATTTAACAAGGGTAATAGTGACGAACCCAATACAGGAATTCACACAAGAAGTTGTCCTTGTACAACCTTCGGAACAGATATTCCTGCAAGTATGTCTCGAAGAGGGCATCAGAAGTACCATGCATTGCCCTGAATTTAGCCTTGCAATGACCCCAAGACCCCTCCACGGTGTTCGTATGCAATGTTGGATCATTTGAATCAACAAAGTGGAGAGTATGGTTGACAACTTCGTGCTAATGTAACCTGTTGTAAGCCCGCCAACCATCTGTAAGTATTCGGAACCGATAACTTCGCAGTGATCACTCTTAAACACACATATTGAGTAACCTGAGATACTCAGTAAGAGTGAACGCCGCGAACACCTTTATATAGTTGGCAGGTGGCGTTCTTATAGAGCAAACGCCGCGAACATCTCAATTCAAAAAAATGTTTAGCTATTAATGGCATGTGTAGCTGTTAAACAACAAACCCCGCCAACTCCTTTACTCTCTTGGAAGGTATTGATCTTATAGAGCAAACGCTGCGAACATCTCGTTTAAAAAATATGTTTATTATTTACTGGCAAGTGTAGCTCTTATAGAGCAAACGCCGCGAACATCTTACAATATAAAATAAGTTCGTGATTGCATGGCATGTGTAGTTCTTATAGAGCAAACGCCGCGAACATCTAACTTTATAATCATGTGCATTGTTTACTGGCAAGTGTAGCTCTTATAGAGCAAACGCCGCGAACATCTTACAATATAAATATATATATATATCTTATATACAAATATAATCTATTTAACGATATTTATGCGTAAAAATGAAATGTAAAGCTAATTTAGAATTATATATTACTATTACTATTTATTTACGATATAATTTTCAATTAAAACCATAATCATCCATCTTTGTTTTATCAAAGTAATTCAATTGTGCAGCGCACAGTTCTAATCGGGAACCATTTCAAATCTAACCCCTCTAAGAATTAAAATGTCTGTTCCTATAAAGTTGGTAAGTCTTTACTTATTTCCTTATTACTGTTTTCATAATAATAATAAATTTCAAGCAACATCTGCATAGTTAAGTATGTTTAAATACAAATCTTTACAATATGTTAGAAAATGTTAGGGGTAGGCAGTAAAGTGAGAATTCAAAATTTCAATTATTCCAACATTTTTAAATGTAGATATATAGATTGAAGTGTCCCAATTCCAAATATGTCATTCTCTTTGAAAATGGACAAATAATAAAAAAGTTACAGCTATTTAAAAAATTAAAAAATGTCATTTTCGGTTATTTTTATATAGCATTTTACTGTAGGAGTGCTGTGTTCATTTAGCTGTTTTTTTATTACTTTAAAAACTAAAATAGTAATATTTTTTTTATTTTATACTCAAATATCTTGAATTTGGTATCAAATGAAAGATAAAAGTGAAATCTATATTTATTTTAATATATATTTATATATATCTATTATTGATTTTCTATAGGATATTGTCAATATTATTGATTTTTTGCTACCTTTTTTTCCCTTTATTTCTTTAAAATGCTATATCTATGTCTCTGCTAATCCTTTCCTTGTCATTTTTTTCTATAATGTTCAGAATTAAATTAGCTATCTAATGGTGCTATTCCTGAGATTATAGCACATGTAGTTTTTTGTAAATATTGATTTTTTATTTATTTTAACCTACTGAATTTTTATCTACTGTTCTGGTCTGTCATGTTTCAAAACCCACCTTCATGGACCCCCCCTGTGTGAGAGAGAGAGTTGACATTTTTATGTCATAATGTCTGTAACAGTGATTTTAAAATAATATCCAATTTTCAGTCCATAAAAATATTTAAAATGTCAAAAGATATGGACCATTATGTAACATTACCCTGTATTTGCCCAATTTAATATGTTTGCCAAAATGGTGAAAAAAGTGTCCTGACTTCAAATTTTGAGGACCCCCATAGACCTTGGGGGTCCTCTAGAGTAAGGGATCTTGATGATATTAGGTTCATAAGAACCGCAAGCAAATTTTAGTCACTGAGTGTAAGACACATTTCAATCCATAAATTTCTAAATGATTGAATGTTTCGTCCATGGTTTTCTATTTTCAGTCACTAACGTCATTAAAGTCCTAAAATCACTGTTTTGGCATTTAATTTCAATTACTTATTTTATGTTAGGAGTCTTGCTTTATTGTATCTATTTTTTATTGAACAATTTTCTCTTTTGCTGATGCAAAAATCTATATAATGTTATTGAAACTTCATCTGACGTGGTGATTAAATGGTTGAATATTTTTGAAACATGTTTACTATATTGTTTAGCTAAAAGTCTCTTCTTCAAGGGACTCCATTTATTTGAAAACGAGCCTTGATAGTTTGCAGTTATAAGCATTACTTCAAACCTAACATACACAAATCTATACATCTACTTACAACATTTCTATAGATATGTCTCAGATAGATATCCTATTAAATGTGTAAATTAAGCCATCTCATTACGTATTGTAGCTATTAAACAATTATGATATTTACATAATGACTAGGTACATCTAAATTAATGATTATAACTGACTGTTTGTACCAAGTTCTGTCTAATAATAGCCTAGTGATGTGACCACTTACAAAATAATTTAATGGTTGATATATAGTCATTTATGATTTGATTATATTTATTTTTCAGTAAAAATGAATGATTCAATTTCAATCGAGTTTACGCAGAAGCAGAACAGTGATGCTATAGAGTGGTTAGAAGAACATTCCGAAGAATCGAAAAAATTGAAACTTTTTCTAGAAGGCTATAAACTTCAGTCATTGGCATATGCTTTCATTAATGTTGGTTTTACTAGATATTCTGATGTCATAGAATCAGTAGACGCCAACAGCATTGATGACATATTTAGCAGTTATATACCGAAAATCGGAATTCGAAAACGAATTTTATTAGCCATCCATAAAGAGCTTGGGATAAGCTTGCCAAGTACACTTTTCAACATTTCTAACATGTCCAACATTTCGAACGATTTTAACAATACATCACACATACGAGTATGTAGTACACCTCGTACATATGATCGAAATATTTCTAATATATCATTATCTCCCATTAAGCAGATACATAATCATCCAACCTCAGTTACGCATCAAGCTGGCTCAGACATCCTACAACTGCAGCCAACCTCAGTTACGCATCAAGCTGGGTCAGACATCCTACAACTGCAGCCAACCTCATGTATATCTCAAGCTGGGTCAGACATCCTACAACTGCAGCCAACCGCATGTATATCTCAAGCTGGGTCAGAGAGAAATATATCTTTCACATCTGTTAAAGATTTAATGATGTATGTTAAAGGTTATGCTTCTGAAAATTGGGGAATCGATTGTGTCAAAGATTTTCAAGTAAAAGTTATTGAAGCAGCTCTTTTAGGCCGTGACGTACTCACTATTCAACCCACGGGATCAGGAAAGAGCTTTTGTTATCATGTTTTGCCCAAAATTCCAAACCAAAAAAGAGTCATATGTGTAAGTCCTCTCGTTGCCCTAATAGAAGACCAAATTCGGATATTAAATAGTAAAGATTTAAATTCGATCGCATTTTACTCAGCTGCATCAAATCGTTCATATTCCGTAATTGAAAATGGTGGTCTGCAAAATATTGACTTTATTTTTACAACACCAGAGTCTTTATTCAATGGTAAACATGGTGGATTATTACAGTATTTGATCAAAAACAATTTAATGCAAGATATTGGTTATTTTGTGATAGATGAAGCTCAGCAAATTTGTGAATGGGGGGGATCTTTTCGTCAAGATTTTTCAAAACTTTCATCTTTAAAACAGTTTAACATTCCCATGTTACTGTTTTCGGCAACATTGACCCCGGATATGGAAAAATTTCTTTTACAAAATGTATTACGATCACAGAATACTTATATTTCGAAATCGTCGATGGATAGAAATGACATAGAATTAAATATCATGCCCTACGCGAAATGCAAAGGTGATGGCACCAAAGTAAAGTCTTCCAAAGAATGGTTACGTCCAATTGCTGATCAAATTCTGTTACTTAGGAACAACAATGAACCGACAATTGTATATTTTGATTTTTCCGAAGATGCCGAATTCATGGGAATGCTATTACTCGAAGAAGGAGAAAATGTGGCTGTCTATTCCGGGAAGAAGACACCCTCAGAGAGACATACTATTCTCATGAATTGGTGTGAAAAAGAAATAGATATTGTATGCGCAACATCAGCTTTCGGAATGGGGATCGACAGAAGGGATACACGAGTAGTTGTACGTATAGGCGTACCACCTTCCCTTGAACAGTGGAGTCAGGAACTGGGACGAGCTGGTAGGGATGGAGAGAATGGGCGCGCATTTCTTTTTTTCAACATATCCAACGACTGTCAACGTTTAGGATTTTGGTTGTTGAACCTATCTAATGAAGAATGCGAAAAAACTAAAGTAAGATTCGCAAACTGCGTCAAATATATATCCTCATTTTACAGTCGACGGTGCTTACGTGAGATTCTTTGCAACCATTTTTCATGTTCCTTAAACAATTCTGCAGCCTGTACGTGTTCGAACTGCGTTTATAAAACATCTGATTGTATAACTATTGATGCCACACAGGATGCATTACATGTTTTACGTGCTGTTGATGAGGTACATTATAATCCGAATCAGCTCATTGACTGGCTTTTAGGAAGCAAAAAAGATGTTATCAAATCCAGAGCTCAAAATGACCAAGACACGTATGGCATACTGAAAAATCGTAGCAGATATTTTGTTGAACATTTAGTATGGGCACTTGTTGAAAATGACAATTTAAAACTGGTCTTCACAGTTATTGAAGTTAGCAACTACCAGAGAGTTTGTATGCGTCTTAGTAACAACAATGCCGTTTCTGACACGATTACACTCTACCTTGTGGAAGAGAAAGAAAAAAACCAGAGATCCAAAGACTCACAGAAGAGCAGTACGTCAAGAAGTACACCAAAGGAAAAGGTATCTAATGGGAAAACTCTGCAAACTTTTATTCAAACAGTGTGTGAACAAAATTATTTTGAAATTGAAACGCAAGAAGATGCTGAATATCCAGGGTACCACACGTCTGGTCTAAAAGTTGGTTATTGTCCCGATATAAAAAAACTTCCAACCTACAGCGATAAATTTCCTGATGCTCTATGGCAAGATGTCCAACTTGGGAAATGTCAATCAACCAATTATTCAAAGTCATTGAAGATTGCATCTGAAAAAGATAAGTTATTCACCATTTATACGTGCACCTGTTCCGGTGTAAAGAAATGCAGCAGTTGCGACTTTGCTAATCCAAAGTCAACAAAAAAGAATAACTGTAAAGTTCACCAAAATAGTGATTTAGTTTCACAAGAATGTGGGACTACACTGTTTTATATGATACCTCAAGAAAAAGCAGATGGGAGACGTTGGCTTGGAACTAGCAACACTAACCATAATCACAGCCAGCCAATACTTCATAAAGTGAACGTCGCAATGAAGGAAAAAATAAAAGTGGCCTTTCTGAAAGATCCAGAATTAACCCCAAAAGATGTAAGCAGAGGAAAGGGTGTTGGTATTATACCATCAATACAATCTCCGGCTGCCTCAAATCATGATCGAATTCGATGTATTCGTAATCAATTGTTTATGCAATCTAGTAATCCTTTACATTTAAATAAAAGTTTGCATTTCCTTAACAATTTTCATGAAATAACAAATGTTATTGACAAATTGGATTTTGAAACTAGTTCACATTCATCGGACCAGCCTAGCACATCACATTTCTACTATGATCATGTTTACTCGTTTCAACAAAAGCATGATCCTTATTTGCGGAAGCCTCTTGTTGTCACAGATCAATTCGTTCTTGCACATTTCCAAAGTCCACTGATGTCTTCCATTTTCAGTGAAACATCTACATTCTGTGCTGATATAGTATTCTTACATAACAACAAAGCGTTTCCATACTTACTCAATTGTACCTGTTTCGATTTTACAACATTACGATGGGTAACTGTAGCAAGGTGTTTGATGTCCACACAAGACGCAGATGTGCATGAGGTTGCCTTCAAAAAAATTTTTGCCACCATTAAAACTGATTGCGAAGGTTTCGACATTGATAATTCTACTATAACCAATGTTAGAGATTTCAGTGATTCTCAGACTGAAGGTTTGATTCGGGTTGTAGGCAAGGAAAAGCACGATGAAATGACCAAGGGCTGTCAAAGACATTGGCACGCTGTTGCTCAAAAAGCAGCCAAAAAAGCAACAATGAATAGTGAGGACCACAAAGTATTTCTGGAAATTGCGACACAGCTCCCGAATTTACAGAAACAAGACGATGTTTTGGAAGTATTCCAATATTTGAGCGGAGAGTCGTCGGATACTGCCATGGCAACCATTTTCGGCAAACGATTTTCTTGCAATCGTTCGAATTGGCCCGTTTTAAAACATTGGGTTAAATGGTGGACGCGGGAACAGCACTTGCGTAAGTTAATTATTTCCCGTATTGTCATATTCATGTGCGCGATATATGCTTCATGTCGATAATACTCCATATATTAACCCTTCATGTACCACGTAGTCAAATTGTCCTTCGCGTACCATGGGGGGGGGGGGGTAACTACCCTTCCAAGAATATCATACTTCTAGCCAACGGATTGAGCTAAAATTTTCAGGATCTGTTCATGATTTTGTTTTTATCTAATTAAGATAAATTTAAATTTTGGAGTCAATTGATCAATTTTTAACAGATTTATTCAAGAATTAAAATATAACATTTCCCTATCTTATAGGATCACAAAAAAATCACTATATGTATATTGAATAACTTTTTTTTCTGAAAATCCACGGTGTCCAAAAAAATTTTACATGCCTTTTCTGAAAATTAAAAAAAATCTGAGGCGGGGATTTTTTTCACAGTAAAATAAAAAAAATATAGTTTTGATCCACTTTCGTGAACCATAAAAATCGATTAACAATGTTTTTTCCAAAAATTTATAGTATAAGTCATTAGAGGAGTATGTTTAAGAAAAATTCAGAGAATATATTTCAATTATGTTTATAATAAAGTACATTTTTGTCATTTAAAAAAAAATGAATTTTTCGAACAGTAGGTCAAGTTGATCTCTGAAATGATCCAGGTCAAATTTCACAAAAAATATCTCAAAGAGCCGGCTCAAAATTTTGTACACTGTGTCCAAATTTTATATAGTTCCGATAAGGCTTTCTATCAAAAGTTTAGCGAAGGGTTAATCCTTCATTAGATAACGAAGGGGTGTAATATGGAGCCACTGAACAACGTATTCTAGCGGAAATGTTTTGGCATAATTGTTTTTTCGATCAGCCTTCGGTCACGTGACCGAAGATAATGTTTTCATTCTTTAATCGTTTTTATTATATTTTACAATTTTTACAAATTAATAACTGATATAGAAAAGTCGTTGCCATATAAAATGTAAAAAATAGGTAATAAAGAAAGTCGCCGATTTACATTTTCAAAATATCGATTTGTATCATAGGTATCTCAGAATATTTGAGAAATAATATTTGTCACTTAAATTATATATTATAGAGGATAGGATCATTCCATAGATTGTATAGAAAAACATGCAGCAGAAGAAAAGTATGACAATTTTTTATCCAAAAACTGTATAAAATCATGAAATCACATGTTGCGTTTATGAACCAGGTGTTATGTAGTGTATCAAGCAGGTTTCTAATTTGAAAAATGTTGATCCATGTGACTACTGTGATGCGGATAATTTAATTTTTAGATCCGGATCATCAATTATATTTTTAGAATATAAATTTGGAGTAAACTCTGAATCCGATTGGTTTCAAATGAACATCAATAAACAGTAAAAACGGTAATTGATTAAAAAAAATGGTAATTATGGCCTCAGTTGCATATATTTGTGAGATTTATGCTAAAACTATTTATTCTGCCTGACAGATCATATGTCTCAGAATGTCTAGATGGTTGGATGCGGCCATAATCTAATCTAAAGCCCTGTGACATAATAAAAATCTTCAAAGTCACTTTTTTATATATAAAGTGGAATAATAAACGCACCCTATATTTTATTGTTATTTAATTTAATTTTATTATATATTTAATTATTATGATTTTATCATTTGTTTCAATCAGGCATGCTTTGTAGAGCATTCAGTCAGTTGTCTTCGGAAAATTGGCATTTTACCCGGTCTGATGACAATCCAGTAGAATCGGCCAATTCGCAGAGCTTACCAAAACGGGAAAAGCAAGGCGACATGAGATGTGTATTGAGCCATCTCTATCGGGAGGACAAGCAATCAGCTTTGCGTATTCTTGTGGCTCTGAAAGGTGCAAGTACATCTTCTTCCACTGTGACTGGGAGACAAGCTGCAGTTGACAGAAGAAGAATGTGGAGAAAAAGGAAAGGCATGGAGCATGATGCTAGAGGTTTGTTTTTGTACTTAATTAAACCTAATTCAAGGAAAACTTAATATATCTGGTAACTATAATAGGTGCGCTTATAATTATGTTTGTATCGAGTACTTCGCTTCACTAAGGTTGACAGATCTTATGAGTTGATTTCACACCACGGCCACGGTAAACGTTTATCAATGTATTCTGGTACAGTATGCTGTCAAAATAATATGAAATGAATCCCGTTCATCATGATGGGTTGCCGACGAGTTACCCTACGAAAGACATTCTCCACGTTGACAGTTGTGTGTGGGTGTTAATGAATTTATAAGACAAATTTCCTGTTATCTATTATTGCTGGCATAATTATACGGTCTAACACCTTTTGATTCACCTCTGACACAAAATATACGTTAAATATGTATTACGTTTTATTATATTTTACTATATTATGGCCGCTCATCACACTTTATATTTTAGCCTACTTAGTTTGATGATTCCAGCACGAACTGTCATAATACCCCATACAACTTTAGATTGATAAATATTAATTGATAGTTTATTATTAAATCATATATTGTTTGTTTTTTATTTAAGGTAATTTTATTCCCATAATCTTATTCTCGATTCTTAAACTGCAACGGTCCACAATAAGGACGTATTTTTGCAAAATACTGAAATTTGAACCTTTTTTTTCTTGTATGGCGAATTCAATTACAATAAAGATGTATTTTGTTCGATACATCATTATCCAAAATCTTCGTCCGACGCTGGAAAAAGTCACGTGTCCTGCGCAATTATTTTGGTTTTAAATTTACTTGATCAGTTTTGTTTAAATGTCAAAAACGCTTAAACATTTTTAATATTATTTACAGGACCACCGCCTATTGGTTCGAAACGGCGAAAAGTAGATGTTCAACTCCTGGGGAAAGAAATTGAAGTACAGTATGAGAATTCAAGGAAGAAATGGCTTGGTTGGTTTCCAGGAGTTATAGAATCCTTTAATTCTAACACTCAGAAATATGTGGTGCGATTTACCGGTTATGATGAATGGAAGGATGAATTCAGTTACGACGAGTTGTACAGCTGTGATGTTCGATTTAAAACCTTGTAACTCCTCTTTCATGCATAACCCTTCATGAACTAAGTGGGGGGGGGGGGGGGTAACTACCCCCCCTAACCATATTTTTGAACTTTTTATAGAAAGCCTTATCGGAACTAAATAAAATTTGTACACAGTGTACAACATTTTGAGCCGGATGTATGTATATGTCTCTACATTTAGTTTTGCATTTTTTATACTAAAATATACATTTATATATAAATTCACAAAAATTGGATGTTTTATTCTCTTTATTTGTAAAAAGCCGAAATCAATTACAATTTTGTACTATTCTGTCAACAATTTTAAAATATATAATATTAATAAAATGTATTGTTTAATAATTGAATATTTAAAAAATGATTTAATAATAATTTTATAAAAATTAAACGAAATATGTTAATTAAAAAATAAACGAAATATGTTAATTAAAAATAAACGAAAAATAATTTGAATATATTTATTAAAAATATTTAAAGAATTTTGTTACTGTTAGTAGTATAAAAAATATTACAATTTTATAACGATTTATTAAGGTCGCAGTTTCGACATCGAATCACCTTAATTTCACCGAGACACTTGCGAGCTAAAATTTAACCCTAGTACGTTTTAAATGAGACAAACGTCACAGGTGCTTTGAAATAATATGTGTCATAAATTTGTTTTCAATTTATATTCTCCAAGTCTTCGTGACTTTTATTATAGCAATGTTTTCTACTTATATGCTGAAAAAATTATGTATATCTATTACATACTTTTTGATATATTACCTTTCAAAATATATATGTATATAAAAAAAGTAAATATTTTGAAGAAAAAGTGTGGGTATCGTCCAACAATGGCTTCTCGATCCTCCAGTTCAACGACGAGCTCCTGCTCACAATATAGTTAGTACCTATGTGTACGTGGTGGACGAACAGCAAAGGCCGATCCTATTGATGCCGAATCGTCGTTTTCTTTATTTTGCACAAATGAAATGATCATGTTATGTGTGCGCTGTACCAATATATATGCCAATCATTACCCTACAACGTTAAGACTGCCCCGTCTATATAAGAACCTTGTGCCATTCCAATGTTCAATATAAATCTACATCAAATACATTGGCTTTGATTATTTACGTATCTTAAAATATAATTTAGTACGGGATTTATAATAATTTTGTATTATTTAGACGTTGAAATTTATCAATTATTATTGGACGACAGGATCTATCATTATTTTGTATTAGTTAGACAAATATTCAAAGATTTTAAATACAAGTATCTTTGCAAATATTATTATAAATCATTGAAATTAAAAACTCTAGATCTATAATAACTAAAAATCTACAAAATATAATTCCAAAATAACTGTGTACGTCCAGTAGCCTTGGGATTAGGTATAGGTGATAAATTTTATGATTGTTGACGATAGATATTGTATCCTATATACAATATCTATGTTTTTGACAGATAGTCTTTGAAAATAGTAATTTGTTTCTATATTTAGATAAATTAGTTATTTTTTTCTTCATCATTTTTAGTTTTCGTATCTCGCTGATTTTAACCTGGACCGACCGACTGGCTATGAAGTCAATCAAGTTAATATCCCTTTTAACTTGTGTTTGAGGTTAAAGCTCTACGGACGTTGAATCTTATTTCTACTATCTCCATCCTTTACGTTGTATTCTTATGTACATAGCTTGTCATTTTTTTTTCTGGATTTTGGTTATGTTTATATATTTATATTTATATTTTTCATTTGTTGGTTAAACTTTATTACTCAATTGAAATGATCCAACTGATGCTTAAATTGATAAATGAATGCATGTTTCTATTATTACACTGTGTTCGACGGTTATTAATGGTTCCCCCTGTATGTATACACTGCATGCCATCAATAATTTAATTCTACATTACATGAATCGATGTCATTATGTCATTAAACTACCTCCAGATGCAGTCTATGTGCACCAGCTACATACTCTTAATTTATATTCATACATGTAGGTGGTATAGGTCTACCCAACGATAGCATTGAGAAAGCAAAGTTAAATCAACCGAAATAATTGATGTATTTCTTAATTAACACGCGCGTGTTATTCAGTAAGTGTGAACTGAAAAAAAATCATTTTCTAGTAATGTAGTTAACACACTTAAATATAATATTTTAAAAACGAAAATATAAAATCTGATAAAAATATATAACTAACGTTCAGTCTATAGTTATATTAAATTAGTGATGGGAAAGGAAAGGTTTTTAGTACAACATGTTTTCTGTTATTAATAATGGACATAGATTGCTGTTGAAGTTCCCATAACATTGTGTGTTCTTAAATCCACTAGTCATTTTATTATTGACCACATACTTACTGATTGTCTTTAGAGCTGTTTTGAAATTGATTATATGTAGATACATAGACCCTGTAGAGTGACCAAGGCACGGTGATAGGATACCAGATTCTGGAATCCTGCGTCCAAAACGCATAAAAAGGTAAACTATGTTGTGACGGTATAGTGCTAGTAGCCATACGATACCTACTCTACCCTCTAAGTCTAAGGGAAACATAAGATAACCTTTCCGGGACCTTTACGAAAGACTAAGCTTTGTATGGAGTTTTGCCACAGATCGGGCGGGGTAAGGGCAGTTTGGCAGGTTGTATAAAAATATTATACCATATTATGGGGGGGGGAGGGGGAGTTGGTGACATACTGGATATTCTTTGTGAGTGTCTATGGGTTGATCATGTTTTTGTTGTGGTGGTAGTAGCCACCTACCCTACCCTCTAGAGGAGTGGGACAACCTTTCCGGGACCTTAAAGAAAGTTTAAACTTGTGTGGGTAAAGACACTGAACGCTCCAATAAAGTCATCTACTTTTAATAATACATATTCTAACCCTCTACACTCTACCCTCTATGAATGACATACAATTGAAGGACATTAATGAAGGAAAACAATTGAAACAAAATTAAAATATCTATTTTTTAATTCAACGGGCTTAATGTCATTTTAAAATATCTATACAATGAATGCAAAACTACAAGGCTTAAATGAAACAATGTACATTTAAGCTAAATAAAACTAAACTGATTAAAATAACTATAATTCCAACTTTTACAGGGCTTAAATAAGGAAATCCGCGGGCGCCATGTATAAAATAGGTACAATCGAGAGAAATTGGTAAGAGGGCGGACTCAGGTCACAATGGTCTCGAGTTCGACTCTCGGCCGCCTTGACCATATATAAATTGATAGTGTCATGATGTTATTAAAGAAGGGCATCATCGACTTAAAATACACTTAACGCTCCAATACAGTCCCGTCACAAGACAGGTTAAGTCTAACCCTAAAATAATGAGAAAATAACTATAAAGGGATATACTATTAAATTTATGAATGTTGTCAATTTTTTGATCAAAAGAAATTGATTAATGTGGGTTCCCCTGTAATTGTGTATCAAACGAACCGTACATTTTCTCTATTCATAAAAGCAATAGTAAATCCTACTATTGACAATGGCAAATTAAACACATTTATCAAAACATATCAAGACGCTGTCTTTATTTACATTATTATATATGTAGCTGTTGTAAATATCATCCTTTCACCACCCAGACACAAGAACAAAGAAAC
>JAYRCC010344391.1:0-14682 GCA_036026455.1 Americanaplana fernaldi | reverse complement strand
GTTAGAAACTAGTAACCAATCTGAAGCAGAAGTTCATACTCAATTGGAGGTAGAAACTAGTAACCAATCTGAAGCAGAAGTTCATACTCAATTGGAGTTAGAAACTAGTAACCAATCTGAAGCAGAAGTTCATACTCAATTGGAGGTAGAAACTAGTAACCAATCTGAAGCAGCTATACTTATAGACGTAGTAGATCTGACACCTTTTGTAAAGAAGAAAAAGAAAAACGAAACATATTGGAAAAAGAAGCATCATTGTTTTGTTTGTAATGAAGCATTCGTAAAAATAACGCGACACATTGAAAATAAACACAAAAACAACGATGAGTATCTTGATCTGAATGAAAAATATCCCAAAGGATCAAAAGAACGAAAGAACAAAATGAAATATTTGATAAACAAAGGCGATTATGCTCACAATATGGACAGTCTAAGATCGGGACAATCAGATATCGTAACTGTTTATTCAAAATCAGATAACTCAGATGATTATGGTCCATGCCCCCATTGTTTGGGATTTTTCAAAAAAAATTCTTTATGGCGCCATCAACAAGTATGTACCTCACTAACAAAACATATCTCTTGCATCAAAAAGACATCTCAACTGATATTGAACTCTGAAGCAGGTTACGATGATAGATTAGCTAAATTTTTTATTGGTAAAAATGACGACGAAGTACTTAAAACTGTAAAAAGTGATCCTCTAATATGTAAGATGATACAAAGTGAATTAATTGCAAGTTCGAATGAACAACCGATCAGTTTTAAAGCTCGAAATATGGGGAAATTGTTACTAAAATTTAACGAAATGTCCAATCAAAATCTAACAGCAATGGAATTACTGAAACCACAAAATTGGGATGAATTAATCAACACAATAAAAGTGATGTGTGGATACGCCTTTGAGGACAAGCAGACGCTCCGCGTGCCATCTACATTTATCAAATTAGGTTATGGTATCAAATCATTGGCAATTATAAAACGTGGTGTAGGTTTAAGAAATAACGACTCCCAGTGTTTAGAAGAAGCAAGGGGTATTCTTGATTTATACAATGAGGATTGGTCAAAATATACAGAAATGTCAATTAAAATTTCTCAAGATAAAAAGGGCGATACGTTGGAAGATTTACCGGACGCAGAAGATATAACATTAGTCAAAGAATTTTTGGTAAAGGAAATTCGTCGTCTCACAAATGAAGAATTAACAGAAGATACATTTTCAGAATTAATAACATTTTCTCTAAGCAGATTAATTCTTTTCAATGCCAGGAGGGCAGGGGAACCAGAAAAAATGACTATAGATATATTTGAAGATAGTGTGAAAGGATTATTTACTAGAAATATGATATCTGAAGAAAATAATATATTAGATCCTTTAGAATTACAATTGTACAAAACACATTTAGTATGCTTTTTGAAAGGCAAAAGACGACGAAGGGTTCCAATCATTATCACTCCCGAAGTGAAATCAGCCATACTTGTATTAAATGAAGTTAGAAATAAATATGTTTCGAAAGATAACATTTATATTTTTCCAAGAAAACAAGGTGTTAATGCTATACGAGGATGTGACGCAGTTCGACAAACAATTTCAAAAATTGATAATCTAAAAAAACCGGAGTTGTTGTCATCCACAAAAATAAGGAAAGAATTGGCCACAAGCCTGCAAATTCTTAATTTGAACCCAAACGAGTTACAATGGCTGCTGGATCACATAGGTCATTCCAAAGATGTTCATAAAACATGGTATCGCCAATCTTCAGGTATGATCGAATTGACGAAATTAACTAAACTTTTCATGGCAAAAGAAAATGGTCGTCTGGAGTACAATATGAAAATATGCGATATTGAAAAGGGTAAGTACAGTATTAAATCATCTGTAAACTTAATTTTGATAACAAATAATGTCAACCTTTTTATATTAGCTATAGTACGGTATTTCATAATGATAATTTTGTAGAACATACGGAAATTTCTTCGAGACAACATGAAGTGGTATATAATTTTTTTGTTTTGTTTTGTTTGTTCGCATTTTTTGTTACTTTTGTGTTTTTGTCTTTTCTACATAATATTATATATATTTGAATTATTTGATGATAAATAATACACATTTGAAATACTGGAAACAACTGTTCACTAAATGTCGAAAGTATCCATTCACTTAAAAAAAAATGTGTTAAGGGTCATCCATAAAGTACGTACGCTTAGGAGGGGGAGGGGTTGGCCATAAAGCGTACAAGCTTTAAACAAATATGTACGTATTTCTACACCTAGGTATGAATAATAAAAATAGTACATGTAATAATTATTAGATACGTAATAGTAAACTAAAGTAAACTAAAATTAAGATGATAATATTTTTATTTTATGTACTGCATAACCATAGAATGAGAGAATCAATAACCACTCAATGGCCATAACCATAGAATCCTTATTCTATGTCAACTTTCTTCCTGCTCGAAATTGTTCCATCTATCGACGAACAGTTGACTGAGAGACATTCAAAAACGGCAAACATCAGCTGTGGATTTACAGCATGTTAACATACCAACATCATAAACTCGATCGAATATCTTTTGTAATTTTTGCCTAATATTCATTGTGTACTAGGTAGGTTCTATCAATTAGTCAATTATTATAGGTTTACACGTTGTTAAATGTAACAATATTTCTTTCTGTTCTCCCTATATTACTGATGTGAATACAATTTTCCCGGAACGATTTATTCCCGCATCAGCTGTATATGCATTCGGAGAAAATGGTATTGATATTTATTAATTCAACTTTGCCACGCTAGAGAAACGGCTTATTCTAAAACAAACTGGAGACATTTAACATATATGATAGATGCAGTCCTTCAGTGGCTTCGAAACTTAAAGCTGATATATATAGAATGTGCCACATGTATTGACCATCTGCAGCAGCAATGAAGCGGCATAAAAAATATGCCACTCAAAAAATAAATAAAAAGCTATTAATAAAGCTGAAGATAAGTCAATCGAACAAGAATATATACTAGAAAAAAATGTGGTTGAATCTGCGATGCCTGTATTGGATTCATGCTTAGTTTCTCCATTCGTGGAAATATAATTCATTGATTTTTTAGAACTATTACCATTTTACTAAATATTACATTTTGTATTATTTGTATATTTTTCTCATGCTCGTTGAGTATATCACTAAGAATCTATTTCTATCATCTCAATTATAAATATGATTAAAATGAGTAAATGATTAAAAGTGATAATATGCTTTAACTTTTTATGCCACACGCTCGTACATGGAGGAGGGTCACCTCAAAAGCGTAAGCGGGCGTACAAGGGGAAAAGGTCAACATTTCAAGAATTTTAACGTATACGTACTTCATCGATAGCCCCTTATCTGTTAGTAAATTTAATTAAATAATGTTATTTTTTATATATTCTAAAATATAGGATTTGGATGCTTCTCCAGACAAAGATCATTTTACCGCTGGCCCTAGTGTTAATGCAACCAAACAAGTAAGTTTGCAACCTATTTATTTTAATATGAATATATATATATATATACAGGATTGTGATCATAAGTAACAGCACTGATGCTTCAGAAAACCTAAATGTAATGTTATAAAAATATTAATTAACTTTTAGTCAAATTGAAGCATATTGTCTGCCCAACAATGATATATATACCTATAATAAATTATAATACATTTTTGGGTCATTTTTTATATACATATATAGACATCAACTTCTTTGAAAAATATATTGAAAGTAAGCATTTATTTAAATAAATTATACCCAAAACAGGGCAAAAAGCTGATTAGCTCAATCCAAAAAAGAACTGAAATATAATAGTTAGCTAAATGAAATACACGAAGATGATAACTATCAATATCTTCACGATAATTGTCAATATAATAGGTACGGTATAGGTATACTATGCTTCAAAATAGCTTACACATCCAAATGATCTACTTATTAAATATCAATTAGGTATATAACAAATCTTTTTTAATAAAAGGTACCATATTAAGAAATGATACACAATTAATGTTAAGATTTTACTAAAATATTATCTTCGTATGTATTTATCTGCCATAAATATAATTGGGTATACCTTCTTCAGTTATTTTTGGGGTTTGAATTGAGTTAAATTATATATCAATGGATGCGTTAGCTATTTTGAAGCATAGTATACCTATATCGTACCTTTTATAATCACAATTATAGTGAAGATATTGATAATCACTATCATCATGTATTTAATTTAGCTAACTATTATATTGCAGTTCTTTTTTGGATTGAGCCAACCAGCTTTTTGCCTTATTTTGGGCATTTAAGAAATATCATTTTTTTGTGTGACTTTTTAGCTTAGTACTATTAATTATAGAGCACAAATGAATAATATAATCATTGTTTTAGGTAGGTATTATACGATGGCTTAATCTGACATAGATATTAAAAAACAACTTAAAAAATGTATCCATAGAGATATAGCGTTGATACTTTCACCAATATCTTACATATTTCTATAGTTTTTAAAAATGTATAGATTTTCTTTATGGCATCTTTATATCATATCGGGTCCGCCTACTTATTGACTTCCTATAATCCAATAATGATTAAATTCTATGGCTATCTATGCGTGTCTAGTAAATACGATATTGAAAAATGAACTTTAAATAATATTTAATGTGTATGTAAAATATACGACCATTATTTTTGCCATAACATCAGTTATATATATTTGATTTCAGTAATAACACTTGAAAGGAAATCTATTTATACAATATAAATATATGTTCATATTCAGTTATATGTTAAACGTAAATAATCGAAGGAGTCTGGTGTAAGTAAAATCATTCAAATGACTTAAAATAACTATACTATGCAGTTTTTATTGGTTTTAGCGTACCGAGCTACTGTGACCAACTATTATAATTATCCTAAATTTCTTTATATATAGTAACTCACATAATATGTTAGTTATAACTAGTTATGGCTTAAAAACAGTGGTTGCTATGCTGTACTGGCTTCCCTAGCAACCAAAATTGAAAATCGATCGCGGTTTTTTAATTTTTGTCTTAGAATACCCGTATATACGAATTTTTATAAAGATCAATTGAAGTTAAAGATACGTTTTGGATGATTTTACCTCAATCAATCATAACTTGATTTTATTTAATACATATATAATAAACTTCTCATATTTACATCCTATTGAAATATCAATTCTATATAATTACACATTTGTAATACACATTTGAATGTACCTAGTATATTCAAATTGAAATTCGAGGTTGATAATATTTTTTGAGGGTTAATAGTTTATTTATTCAGACATGAAAAATCGAATCAGTCAGTCACAACAATTAATTTATCTATAGCACATCATCGATTTAAAAGTTAATTCGGTAAATAATTCGTCGAATGCACCATTGCTAGATATGTTAATCATTGTTTACCTAATATTTTTTATTATAAATTAATGTTATTTTCAGAAAAAGTGTGGAAATAGTAAAACAAAACAGAAAAGATACACACGCCATGTAAATTAATTAATATGTATATATATATTTCCTATTATAAATAATACCTGTTATTTCTTTCATATAGTAAAAGTGTTATTTTTTAGATTGCATGGAGTAACGACGAGAAAAACGCAATTTTTTCAATTATGAAACAAAATTTTATGGACAAAAAAGTACCCAATAAAACACAATGCGACATTGCAAAATTAAACAGTGGGGATATTCTGACCAACAGAAGTTGGAAAAACATCAAGTATCAGGTGTGTATCAATATTTTATCAATATAAATGCGACAGTGGTATAGGACTTTGGACTTTCGTCACAACGACCCGAATTCTATGCCCACCTTGACCATATAATGGTAGTGCCATAATGTCTGCAGGCAAAATAAATTATGAAAATTATGATCAAAATAAATTATAGATTAATTATTTTATCTATTGACCAATATACGCATAATATCTGACATCGTTTCTGTCCAAATATATATTATAATGGGAAGTTAACCCGTCAATCACTGCTATAGTACATACGTGGATTCACAACTCATACTTCCCATTGACTGATTTGGCTGAAATTTGAACTATATAAACTATGGAACATTTGATTGACAGATTCAAACATTTTTTGATGTCCAAGACTCTTGAAAGTCTTCAAGGTCATCCAAATGTCAAAAAATCGCGCCCATGTAAAATATCTAAAAAAAATACTGTTTCAAACGATTTATTATCCTCAAACCTGTATGGTATTGCTTTATTATCATATACATATGTATAAGTTATATGTGCACATATTTTATCAAAATATGGTATGTCACCATCCAGGAGGCCGGCCATGGCAGGCATGACATGACTGGACAGAGGTGATATCATCATCTAGAAGCTTAAAATGGTAATCATTGACTAATTAATGTCATATTTTCATTTATAAGTAATATAATAGGATTTATAATAATTTTCTTTCAATATATTGGCATAACAGATGACCTGGAACCCCCTGAACTGGATGGTTTGTCTATAACCATCTAGGAACATCAAAACAATAAAATTGTAATTGAAATATGCCAATTATATTAATATATAACTTTACATTAAAATGCTTTGTTGCCGATTTATTGCCTTGGTAGACGTCCTGGAGGCCCCTAAACTCACCGAAGATGGTCTATAACAATCTGGGAACATTGAAACATTGAAAATATAATTGAAATAAGCTAATTATATCTATATCTATATATATTTTTACTCCAAAATGTTTTCTTGCCTATTTATAGACTTGATAGATGTCCTGGAGGTCCCTGAACTGTGAATAAAGATAGACAGTGACTATAAATGTTACTTATAACAATATTAACTAACGTCTAGTATAAAACATGATTAGTTTATGATTTTTGTAAAAAAAAATAGTGTATATTTCATGTAAATGGATTTTCACGTACATTTCATGAATTTGGATGTCAAAAAAAATATGAGCTGGCATGATTCTAGATCATTCTGGCAGCTTCAAGAAATCTTCAGTCTATTCATTTTGGTACCAAAATGATCACAATTTTCAACTCAACATTTCTCTAAAATATTTATTGAATATATTTTAGTGTGTAATCGTGGTAAATAAAAATGTAAAAATGTGTCAGCTCCATCAATGGGCTTCTCGAGGATTTCTAGTCAAATGTGTCCTGGGGGTCCAGATGAATTTGTATCCAAAAGATGTATACATAAAAATGATTGTAATGAGCAGCTCTACAATATGTGAAAACAGTATATCATTAACTTTAATTTAAAAAATAAGTTATGTTCAATTAATTAAGATTACTACAAAAATTATTTCACTATGTACTGATTAAAAAATAGTCAAAAAATGACATCGAGGAGCTCTCTTCAAGGTCATCTCCTGGGGGGAGAACCGATGGTTGAAACTTCGAACAATGTACGTCAAAAGATGCGCAAGAGAGTTTGTGTGGATTACCTAAAATTGCAATGTGTTGTCTTTTACCGATGTTTAGATATTTCAAAATATGTGTCAAATTGAATATTTAATTTATTAATTAATAATTTAATAATTGTGTATTATTATTATTCATTATTTTCAGGTTAAGAACATGCTTCTACTCAAGGAATATCAACTTATTTAATTTTTACCATTTTACAATTTTACAATTTTTACAATTATAATTTTTTGAAACTTTTAATTGTATGAAATAGACTACTTCATCAAGTTATGTCGTTTATTAGATATAGAAATTTCTGGAAACTGTACATTTAATATTATATAGATATTTAATAAATATTATAATATACATTTAATATCAAAATTTTATAATTATAATTAATATCAAATATATATATTATAATTTTAGAAATGATGACCTTCATTTAAAAAAAAAAGATTTTAAAAACGGCATAGGTATACATATATATGAGGCAGTCTATATTATCATGTATAATTATTGTTTTGTTTTGTATTTGTTAAATATATTACATTGTTCTAAACCTATTTTGCTATATACCATTCATAAAATATGTTATACGTCTAAACTAATGATATATTGGCGTGTCTGTAAATACTAGCTAATTATACCTTATCTATTTTTTGAAACGTTTAATTATATGAAATATACTACATCATAAAGTTATTAATTATAATTAATTTTAAATATATATATAGTTTTAGAAATAATAACCTTCGTTTTCAAAAAAATAATTTTAAAAACGGCATATATATAATTATTATTAATAGTTTTGTAATTGTGAAATATATTAATTGTTACATTGTTCTAAACCTATTTTGCTATATATACCATTCACAACCTATGTTATGCATCTAACTAATGATATATTGATGTGTCTGTATACTAGCTAATTATACTTTATTAATAAACAAGTTTTTTTAGAAGTAATTAGGTACCTATATAATTAAGTGGAAAACATGACAGATTTAGTGCCTATTTAGAAACACATAGAAAAACATGATAGATTTGATATTATAAGTATTAGCTTAAAAAATGAAGAAAGATATTTTCTAATCAAACAATTAGGTTATTATCAATCTATCCAGATACCAACGTTTATATATGTATTATATATATTACCGCGTAGTGTTATAGGGGATTGTTATATAATCACAATTAAATGAAGAACAAATAAATATTTATGCACATTTTACACGTTTAATCAAATATATCGACGAATGAATGAAATACTGAATAAATAGTTATTAGAAGTTAATTATTTAGAATAAAATATATTATATAATTCACGTTTGATCCATATCGATTCGAAATTTTTCAATTTTAATGAGTCCTCAATATGCATATAATTTATATGTATATGCACGGAACATTATTTGTTTTAATGCATCAATTAAAATAAATGATGTCCTCAATGATAACTGAATTTATAAACTAGGGTCCTCAATCCGCGGTGACTGTCCTCAATTTGTCATTTATAAAAATATCCATTTTTTATTTTTATTGTAAATGATATCACTAAATTATATTGAAAAATACATTCTATATAGCAGTGCTGATATATTCTAATAGAAAAAATAATTATAATCCATAAAGAAATAGGAGTCCACAATATGTAACTTTAGTGTATCCGTCCTCAATAGACGCCCTATGCGCTCATGTGTGTGTGTGTGTGTGTGAGTGGGTGTGCACCGTATTAGCCAGACACATCGCACTCTTAATACCTTTACTAACCAGACACACTGGGATAGCCAGACATAATAGCCAGACAATGGTTAATCTTTGAATTTAAGTATAAAATTAGCATTAGGTATTGTTCGCCAACTTGGGAGTAACAATCTAGTGAAAGTAATTGAGAAAAAAAATCATCTAGAATCTCACTATTAAACGATCAACTTTTCGGGATAGCCAGACACACACTATCGCCAGACATCGATGAAATTTGTTGATTTTTCAATATTTTTTTGTTTTAATTTTGCAAAATATATATTAAAATCAAACTATTTTCGTTTTCGATATATTCGTCGAGCAGATGCATATTTGATTAAAGTAAGCAATTATCAAATTAATTTTATTGTATTGATTTATATGATTTATTATTTGATGTTTTTATAAATACATTTTTAATAAAACCTATTGTCCATTTGGATATCATACACGCACTAGCCAGACATTTTTTTGGAGTTTGGTTTAATATTTCTCTCATTAATATTATTAATTGACATTAATTGACTATAGTAAAAATATTATCATTTCTCATATATGAAATGATCATTTTTGCATGCAATTAGTGTTTTTTACATTAATTGTATAATACTATAGTTTATAGATTGTTATAATAGGTACACACACATTAGCCAGACATTTAACTTTCTCCAATATTTAATGCAATGAATAATCATCAAAGGAAAAAATATAAACTTGTTTGATTGTAGCAGTATTTTTCAATTTAGCATATCTCCAAGCATTATTAGATTATTTTATAATTGTATATTACTATAATTCCATGGCTAGTTAACATACTGGTTAAATAGCTGGTTAACATACACACACATTAGCCAGACATTTGATTTTTTTCCAATAATTAATGAACATCAATCATTTTTAAAAGAAACATAAATTTGAAAGCAAAATTTTTTGAATTTAGCATTTCCCATGTATTACTATAGTGTATTTTACAATAATTGTATAGTCTATGGCTGGTTATGATACACAAACACATTGTCATTAGCCAGACATTCATTTTTTCCCAAATTTAATCAACATAAATAATATTCAGAAGAAATATAAATTTGTAGGAAAAGATTTTTCAAATTGGCATTTTTTCAAACATTATAAGTTTTTCAAATATTATGTGTATACTATTGTCTATGGCTGGTATCATACACACATTAGCCAGACATTAATTTTTTTCCAATATGTATAATAAAAATCAAAAATATTCAAAGGAAATATAAAATTGTAGCAAAAGATTTTTCAAATTATCATTTTTGTCAAACTTTAATGTATTTTTGATAATTGTATACTATTGTCTATTGCTGGTTATCCTACACACATTGGACCAAGTAAATATTAATGTGTAGAAAAAGGTGTTTCTGTTTAGCATTTCCCTGTGCATTATTATCTTTTTTATAATTATATAATTCAAATGTCAATAGCTGGTTAACATATGTACACACACATTAGCCAGACATTTCAATTTGTCTCAATATTTAATTAAAATCAATAATCCTCAGAGGAAATATATTTGTAGCAAATTTGTAGCAAAATATTTTTCAAGTAAGCATTTTCTTCAAACTTTATAAGTTATTTTAATAATTGTATACTATTGTCTATTGCTGGTTATGCTACACACACATTAGCCAGACATTTCAATTTGTCTCAATATTTTATGAAAATCAACCATCTTCAGAAGAAATATAGTTTGAAAGCAATTAATTTTCAATTTTGCATTTCTCCAAGCATTATTAGTTTCTTTCAATAATTGTATAATACTATTGTTCATGGCTGGTTAAATGATTCACACACATCAGCCAGACATTTAATATTTTCAATAATTAATTGAAATCAATAATATTTAGAGGAAATATAAATGTGTAGCAAAGACTTTTTCAATTTAGAACTTATCATGCATTACTAGTTTTTTTTTACAATAATTGTATAGTCTATGGTTGGTTATGATACACACACATTAGCCAGACATTTCAATTTCCCCCTAAAATCAATAATCATCAGACCAAGTAAATATTGAAGTGTAGAAAGAGGTGTTTCAGTTTAGCATTTCTACATGCATTATTAGTTTATTTTTATAATTGTATTATTCTAATGTCGATATCTGGTTAACATACATACACATTAGCCAGACAATTCAATTTCCCCCAATATTTAATGAAAATCAATAATCCTCAAAGGAAATATTAATTTGTAACAAAATATTTTTCAATCAAGCATTTTTTTCGAACTTAAATAAGTATTTTTAATAATTGCTTGTTATGCTAAACACACATTAGCCAGACATTTCACTTCGTATATATTTTGCTTATTGAATGTTTTAAATAATTGTAGATGGATAGTGACCCTTCATATGAGATAGAAAGCATTTTAAAATGTCGGAAGAACAAAAGGAAAAAAAGAAAAGAATACTTTGTTAAATGGAAGGGCTTTAGTCAGTAAGTTTTACCTACTATTTATTTCACACATTCTTTTAATTACAAGTACATGTATATCTAACATATACTCATGTATTTATTGTTATTTTTGGTTCACACTATTCAGACAAGCATGTGAATGGGTTGCAAAAAAGAATATGGGAGAAGGAACGATTGAATTGCTACACAGCAATTGTCGTAAGTTACAATTATATTGAATACCTATATGATATGGAGGAATCAGTTCAATATTTATTTAATGACTGTAGTGCCCCGGGTAGTGTAAGTAAAGACAAGTAAATGTAAAGTAAAAGTATGAAACTTTATTCAGTAAGTATGTAGTGGGGGTACAAATTTTACGTCAATCAGTTATTCATACCTACACAGTTATTTATGTTGATGATATGACAGAGTTATTCTTTTGACAGTTTTCAAATTGAACAGATAATATTTTGATTAATTAGGGAATCCTGGTGTCCGACAGACTTGTTAGATAAATGATTAAATTAGGATTCTGACAGACTTACAATATTAAAACTTTTAATATCTTTAATTATTAACAATGACGCCCCCCCCCCCCCTTTGAATTAGATTTTTTCCTACTTGAACTTTACTCATCCACTGTTGTCGCCATGTAGGTATAAAAACCCCACGCCATTTATACAAATCGATTCATTTAGTATATATTCGTGGAAAATATTCGAGTTAAATGCGCTAATACTTTGTTCTATCTGTGGGGTTTGTACAACATTTTTTCAAAAAAGTTAGCGGAACTAAAAATGATTCATTACAAGAAAGTAGACTGTACTTCTTAGATAATTGGCCAATGAAAATGTTGCATTTGATGTGCATTGACATTTTATATATTTTTGATGGATTGATTTGTATATGAGGGGTGGGGGATTATTTGAAATAGCTTGTATAGCTAAGTAACCGATTTATATACATATATCATCATTTATACTAAGATTATTTAGCTAATGATATACAGATTTACTTAATATTAAACAATCTTTCACACAATACGTTGTATAGGTGTATGTAAATTACAAGTAAGTAAATCATTAATTTTTGTTATGTTGTTGAATGTTTTATTTGTTTAATTATACAGCTTCTAGTTTTGAAGGTGAATTACGTTGCGGGAATAGTTGTGATTAAGATAAAATAAATGTATGGTAAATAGGATCACTGTAAACAACACAGATAAATATATTCGGAAAAAAAAATTTGAAGCCTCTTGGAAAAGTTACGTTTTCTTTACAGAAGTTGTTTAGCAAAGATTTACTTTTTAGCATTTTCAAATACGCTGGCTGTCTTTCGACTATATCCAGTCTCAAAATATTTTTAAAATCAAAACGCATTTGGAGCTTGAAGTTTAGCATAGAGGTAACTGACCACAAGGTGCTAGATGCCAGATGCTTAGTGCTGTTAAAAAAGTCAAAATATTGCAAATAAATATTAAATTACAGCCTTATCATTTAATTGTGAGAATTTCTCAAATTCATTCTGCCTTGTATCGTACTGTTTAGCTGATTTAAGTAAATTAATCGAGTTCAAAATATCGTTACTATATCGGTTTATTAGGATCAAATGATGGTGCGGTGGGTCTGTTAATAGATCCAAGCTGTTGAGTGCTGCTAGGGTATCCGCTACGAAGGAAGAACAAAAAATCACACTGATGATGCTGAGGAGTGTTCAATGCTGTCAGCAAAAAATGACTAAAGTTCCGTTTCCTCCTAGGTTCGTCCCGTGTTGAACTGAGCCTTCCGTCAATATGGTTGTGCAGTCAACTTCTGGTAAATCGTTGAGGGTTCGGTAGGTTATCTCTATGTTTCTGAAAGCAAGTAGGTGTCTGTGGGGTAGTCTTCTTCCAGTTTAGGGCGGGTGTTTATAGTCCATGTACCCCATGCCAACGGAAAAGAGGCTGATGTCACTGAAAACTCTTCTGCTGATGTTGTGAGCGTGCCTTCTTATTGGGCGGTGTTCTTATCGTATTGGTGGTCCTGACATTTTTGTTCCTGTGGGCTGCCATTTGGATTTTCGAAGTCTTTGTGTTTTAACTAGGGGTGTGCAAGGATGGTCAGCTGGGGTGCGCCTGTATTTGAGAGTGCCCAGTTCTTTAGGGCGGATATCCTTGTCTCTAGGTGGAATTATGAATTATGTTCCGGGAAATGACTGAATCAGCACAAATTATGGAGCAGCACTTTTCTTTACTAGGAAATCTATTTTTGCTCGATCGCCTTGCTTTCTTGTAAACAATCATTGTAGATAAATGTAACGCTTTTTCTCATTTCGGGAAAATAATCATGTTTTATACCACGAAACGTAAATGTTTAAAAATGTTCATACATTAAAAAAAATTGTAATAAATTTAATATCTCAGTAATTAATTTGACTAATAATATGTTCAATTAAATATAATAAATTGTGTTCAGTCAACTTTTATCTCTTCTACAGAAAACACGGACAGCCTCAAGTTCAAAGAATCAACATAATTCAAATAGTTCAGAAGTTCACTCAGATGTTCAACAGTCAGATGTTCACTCAGATGTTCAACAGGCAGATGTTCTCATATCAGATGTTCAACAGTCAGATGTTCTCATATCAAAAGTTCACTTAGATGTTCACTCAGATGTTCAACAGTCAGATGTTCACTCAGATGTTCAACAGTCAGATGTTCTCATATCAGATGTTCAACAGTCAGATGTTCTCATATCAAAAGTTCACTTAGATGTTCAACAGTCAGATGTTCTCAACTCAGATATTCAACAGTCAGATGTTCTCAACTCAGATATTCAACAGTCAGATGTTCTCATATCAGATGTTCAACAGTCAGATGTTCTCATATCAGATGTTCAACAGGCAGATGTTCTCATATCAGATGTTCAACAGTCAGATGTTCAACAGTCAGATGTTCACTCAGATGTTCAACAGTCAGATGTTCAACAGTCAGATGTTCACTCAGATGTTCAACAGTCAGATGTTCACTCAGATGTTCAACAGTCAGATGTTCACTCAGATGTTCAACAGGCAGATGTTCTCATATCAGATGTTCAACA
>JAYRCC010333282.1:0-14716 GCA_036026455.1 Americanaplana fernaldi | reverse complement strand
AATAATAGTTAAAATTTTAAAAATGCACCAAATTAAATGTTTTTAAACACACAAAAATAATGCACTAAATAAAATAAAATAAATTTATTGTATAGCCTTCAGATCATCACTAGATCAAATACATATTGGTTAAGCACATGGCTGTCCCTCAGATGAGGTGTGGTTACACAGATGTGTCCAATAGCCAGAGCTATGTATGATAGTCAATAATAGTTAAAATTTTAAAAATGCACCAAATTAAATGTTTTTAAACACACAAAAATAATGCACTAAATAAAATAATATAAATTATATTGTATAGCCCTCAGTTCATCACTACATCAAATACATCGCTACACAACTTACCAGCAAATACTCGAAGGACCTCTCTACCAGGACTTTGGGAATATATATTTATTCGGTCAAACATGAGATTAACAATTTGTCTATGGATTGTTGGTGGTATCAATTTGGTCATTGGTCAATTAATACACATGACAATAAAAAATACCATGAAATATGTTGAAAATACCTCATTGTTTAAGGTGTGTGACTGAAAGCTAATGTGACACATTAAATAAATAAAATATGGAAGGTAAACCATTTAAAATAGATTAACAAACATACATTTGTTCTTGGTGCCAAAACCTTTCGCAGCGGTGTAGATGAGCATGATGAAAGTGATGCTGCTGCACTATCCACTGAATCATTCACTGAAATAAATGAAAATTATTCAGTAAATATTATATTTAAAAAAAATCAGAAATGTTTTTTTATTTAAACTTACAAAGACTATTGTTAGGGACGTATACCTCCCCTTCTGCCAGTAGGATGACAGGCTCTGCAATCATCTCCAGAATAACGTTGTCTTCGATTTCTGTTCCATCTTGAGTGACCAACTTGGCACCCTTCATACCCAGTTTCTTAGAACCTGTAAGTAGAGAAGTTAGGTTGATTATAAAATATGAACTTATTAAGAAATTATATTTAATACAGAAATATGACAAGAAATAAATAACTAACCAACTGCTAGCACTTCAGCTATTGAAAAATCCGTCAGTACAATCATTTTCTTTATGGACATGGAAGAATTCCACACTTTCAAAAGAGGCATAATTCTGAAACAAAGATATATGGCTTTGTATGTAAACAGTAAAATCACAAATAGAAATATATTTCATATGTATATTGCAAAAGTTCAACAATAATTAAATAAAAGTGCCTCTTTTATAAAAATCTACGGTTCCCACCCCTTCCATAATAAAAACACCAGACATATTGGTGAATTCCCTGTCATTATAAATCATCAATTGAAGATTATAGGGAGTTTGGTATGTTAGACAATTGTTTTAGCTACATATGTTAATGGTATGTGCTCTTGGGACCACATTGAAGGATACAATAAGCAGCTCTAGCATGCCCTACAAAAGTTGAATCAATGTAACTTCTTGAAACCTTTCTTCGAGCCTGATTCCAATAAAAAACATGCACATCAAACTGTATCATGTGGTTGATGTAGTTGTAGTTGATTGGAGGTGGAAAAAATTGATTGTATTGAAGGAGCTACTTTAACAGCATCCGTATAGTATACTTTTATGCTTACTCTGGAGTGCACATACACTCATATTACTAAACATGATTGACTTCCCTCCACAGTGGTGGCAAATAAAACTATTAATATCATCTTTTACAAGTAAAACCCACTTAGAATAATCAGGAAATGTCTCCCCATACTTTTGAATAAATTCCTTTACCAGGCAAATGGATATGTTAAAAAATAAACCAAAATTTGACAATTAAAATAATTGTCATTAATGTTGTATCACTAATAATCATGTGAATGGTTGATCAATGACAATATAGCCTTCAAAATGCAAATTTTATCATTATTAAATGTTCAAGTGAAAGGCAAGTGAAAGGAAAGGCAAAACATTTTTCTAATAGTTAGAAAAGGTACCTTGAACTTTAAACTTCAAATTTTTAGAAAAAAATGATTAATTTTATAGTAAAAAAATATCAACTTTTTTTATGAAATTATTAATTATCTAGTCATTATATAACTTCTCAGCTTGATAAGTCAAGCAATTTTTTTTAATTTAGTGACAAAAAATTCCCTGACTTTTTTTTAATGTTCTCTTTAATTTACAAAATTCCCTGACCTTTCCAGGTTTTCCAGACCCATTTTAAAATTCCCTGACAGTAAAGTACTCAATATTCAAAGAATAACAAAATCACCCTTTCTTGACTTTCTTCTTTTAAAATATTATATTGACTATGCTGTGCTCACAGAACTCAATGAATGCACCTTCAGCATCTAACTCTGTCCATAGTCATGTCACTATTCCATCGACGGATAAGAAACAGCGGCCCCAGAAACACTGTCAAGTCTGCTAATCAAAATGGAGTTCGCAAAGATTGTAGAAAAATGTGTACTGCCTACCCCGGAAATCCAGCACTGTGTTCACTCAATCATTTTGAACAATATCATTGGTGACATGTGAATTTGTATGACACTTTTTATAATAATAGAACTGGGGGCTGTTTCCGGTAGCTACTTAAGTTTTTTAAAAAAATTAAGTCCAAAAAATATTATATATGGTAATTTTGTAGTCAAGTTTTTTTAAACAGTTACCATAGTCATAACAATTATACTGATTATTTAACCCTTGGTAGATAATGGGGGGTGTTGCATAATGGCTCAACCAATTGTAGAAAATATTATTGTTTTCATGCAGTTAGAAAGTGCAATTATTATGTATTTTTTTTATAAATTTCAATGTTATTTTAATTACTTGCATATTTCATTGGAATTAACAGGCTCTTTTTCGTTTAAGTGTGTCTGTTGAATTTCGCAGTGTTTATAATGTATAGTATAATGTACAACTTAGCATACTGATTAACGTAACTGTTACGACAAAGATGTAGAATGTCAATGAACACTTTTAATACATTTAATATAATTTATAAACATTTATAAACACTTATAACTTAGAAACACATTAAACTATTAATATACTATATATTGTCTTTATTGAAGATTTAACAAACGCAAAGTTGTTGGCTAAAAATACACACTAAATACAATCTAAGATAATTTGTTACAATTGTCACACGGGAAAACACATTTCTCTCCTTTCTTAGTGCTTTCGGCACACAAAATTTACAGTGCCAGACAGGGCACCCGCAGCATTGAGTCCAAGGACAAGATTTACAATTATATATATGCGAGCATTTCGAGCATTTATCATCGTCTAGCTTTTCTTGATTGTCGGCTTCTGACTTGTTGGCTTGCTTTTCGTGTTGTTTGTTGGCTTGCTTTTAGTGTTGCAACATCATATTTTTACATTCCCATTGTCCAGTGATAATTAGTGATGTACATTGGGCATCATTATGTTGTAAACATGCACTGCAATAACAGGACAATTTTCTGACACTAAGAATGCCATTCCCTTCCGAACGAAGTTGATGAATCTCCTTGATTCCATTAAGGGCAGGTACATCATTTCTTCTAGACGGAATACTGTCATTTGTTCTAGAGGAATAGATATCACGATCTTTCTCGATGTTAATTTTTGAGGATCAGACACAGACACATTAGCAAGCCATTCCAAGGTATCAAGGATATCTCCAGTTCTAGCTACATGCCTCAATATGAATGTTTTATAATTCGCCCCAGCTGTATTGCTTTGATTTTTGCCGTGCCTACTGCCGAAATAGTTCCATGTCCATGTGACATTTTTTGTCTTACTTACATATCTGGCAATGTATCTGTTGGCAAACTGATTCGGGCATCGATCAGAAAAAACATGAAATTCAGCATTACTATTGATACCACGCATAGAAAGTAGGTGCTTTTTGGCTTCATTGATAACTATTATGGCTTGGGTATCGTTATGTGACAAATCATCACTGAGACATAGGATGTTGAGATATGCAACAAAATGGCAAAAGAGTACACAACCAGGGTTCAATGTCATTGCTGGCCCATGCAGTGTTGTTAGCGCCAATAATAAAAAAAGCAGACTGAATCTGATTACCGTATATACCAATAGATAAGTAAGACGCACTCAAAGCAGTCATTTTAAAATTAAAAAATAATTGTCCATATTGTCGTAAATTCTATGAAATATAAATTATACACTTGGAAATTTCTTAATAGTTGATTATTCTATGAAAGTAGGAGGTGCGTCTTATCTATGGGTTATACAAAAACCGGATTCTATAATTGAAAAGTAGGGGGTGCGTCCCATGTTTAAAAGTAGTCTATAACCGATGTCTTCAACACTAAACAAGTTTCACCTTCATAAATGTATGGCAAAAGTGGATGAAAATCCAATGTTTCATAAAGACTAAACACAATGCAAAGCACCAACACTTGTATGAGAATTGCAATTGACATCACTGTATTTCATGCCAAGTATTTTTTGAACTAATAAAAATATACTTTGCTGAACAATACTTGGTAAAATTTGAATAACTATTCAGTTTGTCTTTCACACATGAAGAAAATGTAGAAATATCAATAGCCATTTCCACAGAACTACTTACATAAACATCAAAGTATGATGAAATTTGAAAAATGGCTTGGTGTTCTTGATGATAAGTTGATAAGTAATGTGTGAGTTATATTTTTTATAATTATTACAAGCATGTGCACATTTCTTAAAAATCGATGTTTTGACTCTAATCGCATTGTCCAAAATTTGATAGCTGGACCAAATTGAAGAATGAAATGTGGATAATGAGTCATAAAATGGTCTTTAGGTTTCAGCTTTGTACCAGGAAACAAAATTGTTCTACTAAATAAATATTCTTCTATGTAATTATCAAGGATAGCAGCTTTGTCCAGAATGTTAGCAGATTTACCAACATTTACCAATATATGTATAATATCACAACTCCGAAAACAAACATTTGGATACACGTTTATATAGTAGATGATTTTTTAATATATTTGAAAACGAGATAGATGGTAGATAGTATAAGTAAAATTATTATAGTTTCTCAACTGTTCACAGTAAATCTGGTGACGTATATATATAGGTAAACGCTCCAATATAATATATAATTCGTTAGAATACACGCATTGCACAATATTTGATCGATAATGTGTTTCACCAATAAAAAGCTTTCAAGACATTGACATCGGACAACGATATCGATATATATATTGTAGATTAAAATAAATTAGAAAAGTGTGCGCACCTATATATACATGGGTCATTCCACACTAATAGGGTACAAATGGGTGACATTAAGGACTGAAAACTAAAGTGGTCAATAATGCATCAAACCTTGTTTTAATTATAACCTACTGTTTTCTGCATCTCAGAACATATATATTAGGATAAGTTTTTGAGTGTAAACACTATTGGCAGCTTCTTCAAAATTATCGAATCATAAAATTACGTTCGTAACATAGACAGAAATATAGACAAATATATGAAACTTGGAATTTGTTTAAGGTCACTTCATATAGCTATATTATGTATAAACAACATACTAATTAGGAATATATACTTTGCATAATCATTTGCTTCACCAAACAATGTGTAAATAAGATTTATTTTTTAAATATACGATAAAACGATAAAATTATTATTTTAACTACATTGTGTGTGTTTGGACACACACATTTTTCTCCACAATCAGCAGGATTTTACACTTTCAACCCTTTATTATAAATAAATAATAATGAATAATGCATTATCTAAAAATTAAATCTTAAATTTTATCGAAATGAATATTGCTTTCAAAGTTTACGTTCGTAACATAGACAGAAATATAGACACATATGAAACATTGAATTTGCTTATGGTCACCCCATATTGCTGTTTTATGTGTTTACAAACTATTCGGAATATATATACTTTGCATAATCATTTGCTTCACCAAACAATGTGTAAATTAGAATATATATAATATAGCATAAAACGATAAAATTATTGTTTTAACCACACTGAAGGTATCCTTCTTCTTGAAATAGCTCTATATTTTTTAATAATTACCCATAATCGAAACACTCATTTTGCTATTTAACTTATTGTAATATACGAAATACACTATAAACAAACTAGACTATAATAACGTAAAAATTTCATCCAGTATTCATTTATAATATAAACAAAATAGCAGTTTAGAGATTCTTAATAATATTATGAATAATGTCGAATATATAATATACCATAGGGGAGAGTGGGGCAGGTTGGGTCATTACACGAATATATTTCATAAATTTATAACTATAATTAATTTGATAGCAATTTTTATTTTACAAATACATTATTGTTATCTAATTAAAATACAACAACCCATCATTTTGTAAAGTAAACAATAAAAAGACATTTACGACTTAAGTGAGTTTTCTATTTTGATCCAAGTTACCCCACCAACGGGGCAAGTTGGGTTACAGTGTGGGGCAAGTTGGTTTACAGTTATTACTTTACCGTATTGAAAATATATTAATAATAACTGTAATAAAATAGATTAATAAGAACCATAATAAAATATAAGCATATGATAACAATATAAAGTAGTACATATAGTAAAACTAAAACTAAAGCTCAAGTACAAAAGTCACAGTTAAACGGTCCGGATTCATATCCGGCACAAAGTTCATGTCCCCAGTTGGAACATTTGCCGCACTGAACCCACATTTCAGTTGATTTAGACGCAGTATACTTTTCGCAGCAATATATGCACACAACATGTTCTGCCGCATTAGCAGAGCTAGTACCAGGCAGATCAGAAGGCTGCTTCTTACGTCGTGGAGCTTTATTTTGGTTGATCTCAGTTTTACGCGGCACCTTTGATTTACTTTGGCTACTGTCTTCCTCAGGGAGCTGGCTCTGTTGGTTAGTAAGCCAAGCTGAGAATACGGGCTTTCGTTTCCTTTTACTCACTGCTCTGCAACCTGTTGGTGGTGGCCTCAACATCGACGGCGAAACCACAGCTGGTAGTCCTTCAGTTTGGCCGTTGTCTCCTGATTGCACATTATCGTTGTTTGTTTCCGCCGCTGTCTCTTCCAGTCCTTCAGTTTGGCCGTTGTCTCCTGATTGCACATTATCGTTGTTTGTTTCCTCTATCAAGTCAACGATTTCAATTAGTATAGGCCTATCGCGTTCAGTTGTTAGTGAAGGAGCATAGTCAATGTCATCAAAGAGCTGAGAGTTCAATGGCCAGATACCCGTACATTGGAATGATTTTTGAGCATTTTTTATAGTGGCAGCTTGAGAATAAGCAGTTGAAAAAATTCCACTTACTTGAAATTCAGTGACTGCTTTCCCTGGATTACTGGCCATCCAGTCATCACATGCACGGTTGTAAGCCTTTTTCAGTGGCCCGTAGACCCCTCTATCAAGGGGCTGTAACTTGTGGCTACAATGGGGAGGAAAACTCAGCATATGTATATGATTTGCCTTCGCAAATTCGATTGCTTCATAAGAGATATGACTGCTGTGATTGTCAAGCAATAGTAAAACTGGATCATCTTCTGAAGGCTTCACATGAACATTGAAGTGATTCAACCAATCAACGAAACCTTCGTGTGTCATCCAGCCTTTCGTTTGATAACGAGCTATTGAGCCAATTGGGGCATTATTTAGCAATTCAGGTCGTGCACGCACCCGTGGGAAGATGAATAAGGGGGGTATATAGTGTCCTGTTGCATTAGCACAACATGTGACAGTCACATTCTTACCCCTTTCTTGGCTTACTATCTTACCAATTTGCTTTTGACCCTTTTTTGCGATCACTTTTGTGGGAACTTGTGTTGTGGAAACACCAGTTTCATCCACGTTATATATGCGATTTGGTCCAACGTTAATTTGTTGCAAAACATGGCGAAGTAAATTATAAAATTTTTCCACCACAACTCGATTAAAACCGGATGCTCTAGCTAAGCTAGTTGCTTCTGGTTTCCGCATTGAAATGTTATCGTGTCTTTTGATGAAACCCAGAAGCCAGTCCTTGCCACTTCGCTTGTTTCGTTCCCAAGAATCGGGATAAGTTAATTTGTTTGCAACAGCCAAATCATAGGCTAGTTTTCTTAGATCAACTGTTGATAACCCAAGGAAACGGTTTCCCATATCAATCACATAATCGATTAACAAAGTTTCAAAGTTATTGCCGAGAACCCGTTGAAAGCGCCCACCATTTACAGGATTGTAGCCTTCTTTGCTATATCGTTGCAGTGTTCCAAACGAGATGCCATACAACTTAGATGCATTTCTTATCGATGACGTACCCTCTCTAATTTCACGCAGTGCTGTGTCTAGTTGGTCTTGTGTAAATCCCTGTTCACGTTTCTTCTTATAATTACGCACCATTCTGAAATAAAACACATACAAAATTGTCAATCAATCAATTTAGTAGAACAATTAGGAGATTTACAACAGAAAAAGTTTACTATAATATGTGTTTGGGGCAAGTTGGATCAGTGATCCAACATGCCCCAAAGTTCATGAACCAACTTGCCCCACAAACTCTGCGTTGAAAATATATCAAATAAATTTTGTTGTATTCGTAACATGTCAACACACAAATATCAGTCAAAGGCTTTTAATGTGCACTTCTAATACTAATACAAATGTATGCACCTCATTATCCTATAAAAGTATTATTTACTATTCTGTTAATCTCATATATTATAATGTTTAATCATAAAATCAAAAAATTAAGTTTTAAAAAGCATGCAACACGTACCTTTGTTTATTTTTATAATTTCAAATAGTCCGCGCAATGGAGGAAATAAATTAGACAAACTAAAACAAATTACTTTATTGGAAAATAGATTTAACTAACTGATCCAAGTTGCCCCGTGACCCAACATGCCCCACCCTCCCCTAATATTAAAGAAATACATTAAGTAATAGTTGAATCAAATATGAAACAGATGTGAAGCTGTCTATCCTCAAAATGTGTACAAATAACATGTCATGGTTTTAACAATTTAGTCAAAATAATTACTGTTTTCAACTGACTGATTCCAGGATGTTTTTTTGAGAATAATGCAATTTGCCGATCATTCGGATAACGACTGATCAATATATTTTCCTTGAAATAGTGTAGCACTTGAATTTCATTCTAAAAGGAAGGAAAGGAAGGAAAACATATTTTTTAATTAGAATGAATCATCAAAATATGAAGAATCAATTTATGATTAATACAAATTTTAGAATTAGATTTTCTATTGATATCGATCATTTTTATTAATTATAAAATTTAAAATATATACCTCATCATAGTCCGGAGTATCCTCAATAATAGTTGCAATAACCGAATCACCGAGTGGATCTGGGGCACCGAGTGAAGCTGGGGCGCCGAGTGAAGCTGGGGCGCCGAGTGGATCTGGGGCGCCGAGTAAAGCTGGGGCGCCGAGTGAAGCTGGGGCGCCGAGTAGATCATTGAATATTTCCGTCAGTGAGATGTCCAGGCTATGATTCGGAATAGACACTCCTTCTGAAATATAAAGAAAGAAAATTAATGAATTTTCGTGGAAATAAATAAAAGAAGTGGACCAAAATGAGCACAACATATGAGGTTCATTTATAAAGAATAACAACAGGTTAAACTCTTACCAATGAGTGAGACTTCCATGAGTTCCTCTTCCGTGAGTGCCACTTCTTCGATTGGAAGGTCAATAATTAAAATTTCATTGCTGAGCTTAGTTGCCTTAATTTGGTTCTGCTTCCAGGGTGCAACATATTCGTCATTTATGCATGGAGATTCAGAGTTCAGATTTTCGCAATGGATACAGAAACACGATAGTCGTCTTGTTCGTAGCTGATAAGGAGATTCACCAACCACAGCATGCAATTTTCTTGTTCCAGCGAGAGTTCCAACATTTATTCTGTCGGGTCTATTTCTCACAATGTCACCATCTTTCACATAGATAAAGGTGCGACGAGAATGATTGCATGAACCGTCTTGATTCAGATGTAATTTTGAAAGATTTTTTGAACAGAAGTTATAAAAGGCTTGGGGGCTGTCAATAATAGTATCCATTTCCGATTTGACAGCCCTTGTTGCTGCGCTCTTCACTACACCACCTTCACCATCGCAAGGATTTTTCCCGTGACGGGAACCGAAGAAATGTCTCTCAACCTGAAGTCCAAGGTCTTCATTACCGAATGAAATGTCAGCGAATCCTGTTCGTGATTTGTATTGGGCTCCACATCCATCAGAGAACTGAATTAATCTGCTAAGCTGTAGCATTCGATAATTTTTCAAGTAGTCAGTGGCCAGTTTGCAAAAATGCGATACTGCATGTGTGTCATGTGTCATATCTTCGCTAATGATATGGACAGCTTCTCGGATAGTTCCTTGATGGCAATTATCGTTCTTGCATATATAGTAGGTAACCATGGGGTGCAATGTAACCATCATCTTAGTCCAGTGGGCACTCTGCACTTCATTCTGCATAATGCAAGAATAGTTTTCTGCAAAGTCCATGACTATTACAGCGGATGCTAAGGGCGGAGATCTAATGAGTGACCAGAACTGCCTTTGTTGCCAGCTAGCCTCAAACAAATGACAGGAATATGGCTTCAGTTCATCAAGAAAATCAGTTAGTAAGTTACTGAAAGAGCCATTCTTGGATAACAATGCCTTTCGTTTTTTTCCTTTGAATATTGTTTGACCCCAAAACTTCCAACTTATTTCCACTTCCTCCGTCATTCTATCACATAAAGGCTTCAGAAACTCCTCCATCTTTTTCACACCGCATTCATTACATATTCTGTCCACACAAGGAAGACTGTGGAATGTGTCCTTTCTTTCACAAGTCGTTATATTTGCAGCATGGTAGCGATCATCAATCCGGAATTGTAGCTTTTTTTGAATTAGTAGATTGTTGATGGACTTTACCTTGAGGTCCACATTTGCACAATATTCGCAGAGACATTGAATATGATCAGCATACTTTTGTACAAGAACGTTCTTTGGTCGAAGACTGGCAAATTTTGACAGAGATAATTGAACATCTGGGTTCTCTTCCTGAAATGACTGATAGGTTTTATCAACAGTTTTCTGCAATACATGCTTTGGAATATTATCTTTGCCAACACATTTTTTATTTGGAATTTCTGTCGAAATATCGGATCGTTCATAGTGTTTGACAACCGCTGCTTTAATGGAATCATTTGTGGTGTCAGATCTTGAACCACGAGCCTCAACATCCACATTATTTTTGTCGAGATATGAATATTTCATCAAATATTTCCACTTCAGACCAAGACACTTTGCAGTTTTCCCCTTCAGCCCAAACTGAGAATCTCTTAATTTCATAGCAAGTTGTGTTGTGAAAACGCGTTTATGCTTTCTGCTGAGTGCGTTACAGACCGTCTCCTGTACGATTTTCAATACAGTGGATTCAAGTGGAGTTGAGTAGAGTGAAGTATTTCCAGAATGAGCTTGAACATCATTTGACTCAACGCCTTCCTGGCTTGTATTTGCACGACTAAAGGCGGTCTTATCCCTTTTAGATGCAGCATCTTTCTCGCGAATTCTTCGTTTTTTTTGTGGATTTAATGTTGCACGATATCTTTGTTTCTGAATTGCCCTCTTCTTACGAGTTGCAACCTTTTTCTCTTCTTCCAACCTGGTAATGCGTTTGTCGGATACGTCATCTTTGTTTTTTATAGGAATACTCTCACTGGAAAGTAATTCGTGTTTTTTACGCTCACGGTACTTTCTCATGCGAAGTCTTGCTGTCTCTTTCGATCGCTCTTTAGCATCATTAGATAGATTAGTTCGACTCTGTCTCACTCTGGCTGATTCTTTTTCCCGAAAGGCAACATACTTATCCTCATCCATTTTCATACGTTTGCGATATTTACGCATATATTGGGCAGTTGTAGATGTTGGTCTATCAGCTACGACTCTGATCTCCTGAGGTTCAGCTGCTTTCCTTTTTTGGGATCGAAGATTAACTCTAAGACTCATAATTGTATCTAAAATTTAAAAATATATATTTAGCGGAGTTATTTTAATAAATATACAGTATCATTTAAAGAACAGCTATTAATAATGGAAATAAAACCTAGAAATGCTATCCAATATTTACGAACGTAATATACATTTCTGTCCTCAGTTACGAACGTAATATACATTTCTGTCCTCAGTTACGAACGAAAGATACAATTCTGTCTAGAAAATAGTTATTTTCAATATATTGGAACTAATAATTATAGAAAAACGTAGCATATTTAACATAATTTACAATACATACCGAGGGTAATACTTACCTTCTCTTTTCCAGGCACACAATGAAATAATGTCTAACGGTCGTAATTAAATTTACGTTCGTAACTATGTAGACAGAAATGAAAATATCCAATGTTGTTGACAGAGTTTTTGGCCAATCACAGTCACCGCGATTCTCCGAGGTTATTCATTGGGTGCTTGATCAGTATAGCATCATTGCCGAAGATTCTGAGTTCAATGCAGTCATCTTATACAATATTTGATAGTGTGTTCGTACGTAATAAGAGTGGACAGAAAGTGACCAGTCTAAATTTGACATCATATAGTGAAGCTAAAGGTGGGGGTGCATTATTTAAAACGAAACACTGTCATAGAACAGAGGAATGTTATTGCATAACAATCCATATTTTCTCATAAATATATTTAACAAATGGTATATTTATCACATTAACGTTCGTAACAATTAGGACAGACGCTTGTTACGAACGTAATACTCTTTTTAAATGACAGTTTGTTCACTTTTAATGAGTTAAATTTATTATTTTTTTGTAATAAAACTAATCATGCTGCATTTCTGTGTCGTTATAGCACGTTTTTCAATCCTATAGTAAATAACTTTTATATATAATATCAGATGGAAATTAGGCCGTTTTCTATGTCACAAATTTAGCATCAAAAATAAGGTGGACAGATAGTCTTTTTTTCTACATTAATTATAAAAGGACAGGATTTGAGGCTTTGAACTGTCTACACTGTCTCCTTGGGTAAATATTGTTGTAATGAATACTATTTTGATAAATAAATTGCGATACATTTTACATATTAACGCATGCAATATGTTATATTTGGCCTACCTAAGTTGTACCCTATTAGTGTGGAATGACCCACATACATAATATAAGTATGACATATATTATAATCGAGGACTGAAATAACGTTTTTATAGATATTTGAATATCAGCCCGTTACTCAAAGTATCATACTTTGTTAGTCTTCTAGATGTCCCTGAGTTTTCTTTCTGCTAAATCTTTTTTAGTTATACTTAATCAAAACTTTATTTATGTATTTTATATGTAAATCTATAATTTGTATAATTTCTTGATGCTCAAGTTATTGCTAAATTTAACAAATTTATTGATTCAGTATCTGAACAATAACTATTGTTAATAATAGGTAAATAGACGTGCCTAAAATCTTGACAAAAGTCTGCTAGCAAAAATTGAATAGTCATTAATTTTCAACAATTTTTTAAATCTAGGTACACATTTGAAATGCATTAATTAATTACTAACAAGACGATTTAAATGGTCATCAGTTTTTGTGGTTATAATGTAAATATTATGGAATATAATGAAAATGTAATTTTTGCTTCCAATTTTTTTGCTAAAACTCTAAATGATGCTTTGTAATAGCCACCAACATCAATTGATCTATATTATATTGATTATAATTTATAACAAATCTATTCGAATACAAAGTAGGTAATAAATTAAGATTCTACAATATAATATTTACACAATTTATTGTATATCCCTGGGATAAATTTGTAAGGGTCCATTAAGAACTCTCGTGAACGCCCCCTAAACCCCTCATGGATATCGCGTTCTGATATACGTAATAGACGTTAAGGGGGGCCTACCCCTAGAAAATCATACTTCCCATTATCCGATTGAGCTAAAATTTTAAACACATAAATTAAAAATAATTTTATTGTAGGATTTATAAAGATTTGTCATCTGACCACCTGGGACTCCTCTAAGACAGCTCCTCAGGGATCAAATTTGGCATTTTTTTTTAATTGGTAAATATCTAAAATGTTATTATTTTTTCTCTAAATTAACTTTTAATGATTCTATAAAGATACAAATTTATTCTATATCTGAGTAAGATGATATTAACATTCTAGAATATTTAAAATGTCATTGTCCAGATCTCCTGGGGTCTTCAGGATATCTGTCACATGTCTCTATTTTGATAATAAAGTATTTTATTAGCTAAACATTATTTTGCAAGGTAATAATATAAAGATGACCATTAGTCAATTAGTAATAACATTTTATCAAATGAAATTATTAGACATCTGTCATATGCCTATATTTCGAGAATAAAACATTTTAGAGTTAATGTTTATATTACCAACTAATTTAAAATTTACAAAAAATGTAGTTAAAAGTTTTTGAGTTATAAAGGTACATCCAGATGTCCTGGAGACCCCTGAAGTGGAAGGAGATTGTCTAGAGGCATCTAGAAGTATGTAAAGTGTTAAGTTTAATTTAAAATCAACTATTTGACCCAACATATATATTTGATTGTAATATCAACTTTAGCTTTAAAATGCTTAGTTTTTGAGTTATAAAGGTACAGCCAGATGTCCGGGAGACCCCAGAAAAACTTAATGAAAATATTTAAAATTAATAAAAAATACTATTTTCAGTATATCACAACTTATTTTTTATCTTGAAGTTTATAACTATTCATAATATATAAATAAATTTTAAAAATCTAAAAAATATTATTTTTTGCGATTATTTAC
>JAYRCC010333281.1:9795-20722 GCA_036026455.1 Americanaplana fernaldi | reverse complement strand
TTATTAATTTCATCATGTTGACAATTAATATCACAGTAAGAACAAAATTTAATAAGACTAGATTGAGTATAAAGTTTAAATTCAGCTGTATTAACGGTTGGATCACTAGTAATATAAGAAACATCATTTTGTTGACAATGGTTATGATGACATCTAATACAAATGTAATTATTATTAATAATAACAGTAAAAATATAAGAATTAGGATATGAATTATTATATTACATAAAAGAACATAAGCTTCGTGTGCATCTTGTTGTAAATTATTAGAAAACACACAAAAAAGTTGCAGTTTGTTTATTTGTTGAATCAAGGTAATAGTTTTCATTTTATGCATTTTATTGTGCACATGTTACGATCAGATAAAAATTACAACATAATAACATCACTCTATCTATAATAATTGATTGAAAAGTTGATTAGAATAATTAAGAAACCATTTGTACTTGTCAAAAAGCACTCTCAACTAATCTGTAGACTGTCAACCATTTAGAGTGTTAATGGTCATAACTTTCTAAAATTTAGCTAACAAAAGTTAATACATCCCCATTGAGGATGGAGCTTTCAAAAATTATCATCAATACTCATACAACATATTAAAAACAACAAACTACATTGCTTGCTCAATATTACACACCTATAAAACCGAGCCGCCTATATATTACCGAACTCAGTATATTTTGAGGGATTATAATATGATTCCCATCAGTATACTACAGGTAGGGAGAGTATACACAGTCCCATCAGTATACTACAGGTAGGGAGAGTATATACAGGCAACACAAGCACACTACACTGACTATATGTACATTATTAAAGGCGATGTCTGAGGCTTTAAAATACAACTAAAACATCGATATTTGAAAGACACTAATACAAAAGAATGAGGATCGAATAAACTAGCGAGCTACACGACTTAGTTGACTACATTATTTTCGCTATTATAGTCAATTATTAACTTTAAATCAAATGACTAACAACAAAACGGATCAATATCTGATGCCAACCAGAAAATTACAACACTAACAACAACAAACAAACACTAGAAACAGTACCAGTAATTCAAATATTAAATAGTATTATTATCTGCAATGAAAACAAATAGGAACTAGCAATAACAAAAAACAATACCCACATAGAAATAGAATTCAAGTTGATGTATAGATCCCGCTATCACTGTCCGTTATGCAACCTCTAAATAGAACATGATACTGTTATCCTTTCTCTTTACCATACAACTTACTAACTGCCATGATAGTGATAGAGCGAGTGAGAGAGATGAGAGAGGAAGCTAGAGATATAACACAACAACATGAGTCATAGATATGATATTATTCTAAGTATGGCAATGAATGGAATATCTATTGGCTATATATAATTTCTATGGATACCTATTACAGGGTGTGCCATAAGTCTGGAATTATAAGAAAAAGTCAAATTATTGTGAAATAATATTAATGATCATGAAATATCAACAATAAGTCGTATTACTAACTATTATTTCTTAGAAATATGTATGTACATATGTATATGCTGTCTTATGTTACAAAAGTTAAAATACTTAAAAGCTATACAACAATGTTGAAAACAAAACAAATAAAAAAAGCAAAATATCACACGAAGAAGAAGTCAGTGTGTGTAGTATAAATATAGCTTATCGAATTTTCAGTGTCTTATTCACAAGCCATATCTTGTTCCAATAAAAATTATTATACATAAGTTGCTTCATAAATAGAAAAGTAAAAATAGTTTATATAATGGCATGTACAGGTCCAAAAAAGTTAGTCCGACAAATGTGATAAATAATTTCTCTAATTTTACATTGATTGAGTTGTATTTTGCAAACAATTTGATATAACTTTGTAGTGCAGATAACACTTTCTATGTTAAGTTGCGAATGCCTTTCTTTACTGACATTGTATTTGGCCCCGGACGAGAATTGCCACGGGGGTGTTGTAATCAAAGTCCATACATTGTCCCATGTACTGTTCTGTTACTACTAAAATAACTGGTTGTAAAAAAAACATTCGATATTTACAATTTTCTATTTCCCTTCACATTCGTCATGAAATTGTAACTAATCTGAACATATTTTCATTTTGTGATTGCAATGAATGAACATCCATACCTTGCAGACTGATTGGTCAACCTTGCACAGCTTTACCTCACAAGATGGGTGATCCATCGTCGACCCTCCCATCACAAAAGCGCACATTTGCCAACACTCCGAATACCAGGATAAGTTGGACACCTCCTTAACACCTACACATTTCATAGCTACTGACGGGAAACTTCGAATCGACCCTGCCTACTCTCTTACTCGTTCCCACACATCTTTTTTGTGTCATTTTTATTCCAACTAGGATGTGATGACAGTGCATGAATTGCTTTTGAAATGTGACCCAATCTATGTGTATACCGTTTTGGAATATGATCAATGAACTAGAGTCACTCTTGCTTGGTAATGAAAAAGTATTCCCCATTTGTTTCTGATTTTGATGAATAAATATTTTCTAATCACTTTACATAATAGCAAGATTTCTTTGTAATGTAAGAATATTCTTGAAAGAATAGGAAATAAAATGGTTGTTTTGTCATTCATCAAGTGACGATGGCCATGGAGATTGTACCATGTGATGTGCCCATATCCACATTGATTCATTTGGACATCAAAACACACATGAAAAGGGTATGGAATTTAAATCTCAATCCCAAACTCAAAGTGCACTTTTCACTGCAACAGTCTTACTCTATATGGTAGCGAAACTTGGACTCTCAGTACAATGCTAGAAAGGAGGATCAACGAAGCCTACACCCGAATGCTGAGAACGGCGAAAAACATGCTGTTGCGCTAACGAATAACTATAATATATGGTTGTATGTTAAACAATGCTCGAACTAAGGTTTTCAGACTTTATTGCCCGACTTTGAAACATGATATTGCCCGTAGTCTACATTATATTGCCCGATATTATCGTTTTTAATGATTTTTTTTATTGTTACTGTTATGTAAGTAGAATGAAACACAATTTCGTCAGTAAGAGGTTGAAACTAAAAGTTGATCACTTATTGATTTTTACATTTTTTATTCTACATTGCACTGCGGGCACTGAAACTCCCCATCAGTTGAACAAGCTTTACAAGATGTGGTAAAATGTAACAAAAATTGCTTGACAGTAATCCATGTCAATTTTTACTTTTATTTTTCGAGTCAGTCGTGGGTGTATGAACTCTTTTTAGAGATTATCTCATTCTGTTTCACATATATACCACAATGTTGAAATTGATATTTATCATTTGGGTACTAAAGGCAGCATTGCATTTCTTTAGTTTCAAATAACTTCGCTTTTTCGGGCTGTTTGTAACTTTGTATTCATCTAGATGGATCAAGAGGATTAGTTCCTGTCAAAACTGTGTTGTCATTGCAGTCACTGACGAAGCGGTTCTCAAGTGAGGTCATCATGGCCCCAATCTACTGATTTTTTGTATGATCTTCCAACAGTTATCCATACAGATCAACATGTTTGAAACAATAGAGTATTTTTAAAATCGATGCATAGTTTGGTCCATTCCACAAAATGAGCCGACCTAGGTAGTGATGACAATACACATCAACGTCAGCAATATTTGCACTTTCATTTTGGGTGTACAGGCGCCCAATACGTCCGAAAGTGGTCAGCATATAGCAAACTTTTTGGGATTTGAAAAGTTTGATTAATCTAACAGTTTTACTTTATAGCTTCCTGCGTATTTCACTTGCAACAAGTTCAATATGACATAATAGCTGCGCAGCAAGTTTATCGAAGCCGTGCACCCATACACAATATTTGCTTATTTATAAAAAATATTTATGTAAAAAAATGTTATTGCCCGAACATACATAGCAAGGGCAAGTTCCTAACAAATTATTATTGCCCGAGAGGATTTTTCATTGCCCTCGGGCAAACGGACTAGTGCTAATTCGAGCACTGCAGTAAAGATTAATACAAAGATAAGTGAACGACGTCTCAGAATTGATGGACATTGTGTGAGATATCCTGAGAAAATTGCACATGACAGAATTATTTGGAAACCTAAGAAAGGACACGTAAACAGAGGCGGAAGAAGGATTTCCTACATTAATGCAATGAAAAAGGACACTGGTCTTTAGTCAACAGAAGAACTCAGAACGGCAATGATGGACAGGCCTATACATACGTGAAAATTAGTTCGGGTGGGAACCCGATCTAACTAACTATAAAGTCAAGAACTAAATCCTGTAAACGCTACCTCGACGTATTAATAAATATAGGATAGAATGTTAGTTGGCTATAATGAGACTTCGAACTAGCAGTGAGTGATTATACAGTTGGCAACTACATACATCATTCGGATCTACACAAAATACTTAGCACATATTCTTGCATCTATATAATGTGCATCAGCTATCTATGTAGGCAGTCCCACATGAGATGCTAGCTATAGAGATAGAGAATTAAATGTTAGCTATATTAGAGGTGATAAAATAAACAGGTATCAAACATCGTTCTACATTGATTCATACATACATATATCCATATAGCTGGCTATATCTCAATACCAACCAATGTCATAATATGTCAAGTGGATTATATACATACACATGCTGCAGATTGTTAGTAACACACACACACACACACGCACCCACACATACTAGCATATGGTGAAAATCAAGACATGTGTAAAAATACTGACACCTGAGACATTGTAACTAATATGATAAACGGTATCAAAAACATGTTTAATATATACTACCCAAAGTAGGTAGTCATAAAATAATAACTTTTTCTATTATTAATCAAAAGAATTAGGATATTTTAGAATGTGTAATTTTACCGACTTTCAAGGACATGTAATAAGGTGAAAATGAAGACATGTGATAATCGTGAAAAACAAGGACTTTAATTTATTTTATTGATGTATTTAAACAAAAGTATTATTATAAGGTTATTATAATGTATTTTAAGAGTTATACAGACAATTATGGTCAAATAAAAATAATAAATGATTATTTTAAGTTGTTATAAATATAAGAATAATTTCATTTCCAATAAGTATTGTTTTGATACATTATATACCTATAACATCTATATTAAATATTATTTGATGTATACAAGTTAAATAGCAATTAATATGTATTAACTATTCATCGTATCACAGACAGGGACATGATATCAATAAAGTATACTTTGTATACTTTGTATAATTTAAATGTGATTATACTTATAACTTATGTGGCAGTTTGATAGCGATTTTATTATCTATATTACCGCAGTAGAATATTTATTCTGAATTAATACATTTATTTATAGAGAGGGATTGTATGTTGTTTTTAATAATATAGCTAATAATTTTAAATGGGATTCCATTATATCAAAATTCACAACTTGATTCACAGTATAGTAGTATATTACCGCCAAAAATGGCAAAAAGTTGGTTAGCTCAAACCACAAAAATAAATGAAATAATATTTGTTAGCTCTATCTCTCTACTACTAATAGGTGTTAAATTTATTTCCTTATAAATTAATCAAACCACGTATATTCTGACATTAATATAAATTCAAGACTTAAAAAAATTAGCTAACTAAGGTAAATTACCATAGGCCTAGATATGGATCTAAACACAAATAGTTGAATGGTGTGACGTAATAACATATAAACTCACTACTTAATCTTATTGTCGCAAGCATACGTTTTAACGTATACTCTTGTTAACCACCGGTTAGGCTACATTTTGGATTTTTTTTATATAAAATGGTAGTAAGCTGGATACATAATTGTATTTTTTAAAACATATCAAAAGTCCCTAGAAATCCCGCGGTGCTTTTTTATTTGTTTAACCTAATTCTACTAACCTAATAACTGAAATTGAGTAATTCGATGCATTAACTACATACATATAGGAAAATATATAAATATTATTTATCCATGTAATTTATTTATTTAAATACAAAATAAATATAATATATATATATAATAATAGGTATAGTTTATAAAAATGATAGTTTATAAAAACTTCTTCGAAGATAACATATTCTTCACCTGAAAGAAAACATTACAAATAGATATCATCCAATCTATTATTTATTAAAATACAATTAATTAGAGTAATTAGTTATATTACTTATAGTTAAGATATCAAACAAAGTTTGTCTACTATAACACGAAAGTTTGGTTAATCCTGACTGAATATGTAGTGTTGACTGACATCCGCACTCGATAGCGATGTTTTAGAAGTCGCTAATGAATGCTGGATAAAACTTATAACAACACATAATGAAATAACATTGTTATTTCAGATTTTTATCGCATTTTTTGTAAGACCTTCACATAGATTAAGAGTACAGGTAGTCGAAAAAGTTACAGAATACACGCATAGTAGGATCATTTATTACAAATAGTTAATAATTTTACCTTGAATTTTATAGATCTCCATGACCTTTGTTTTAAGTATAGACTTTTTTTGATAGCCGTTTCTGCCTCGTTCTTGTTAGGGACTTTTTTATTGACAAATGAGGTATGTAAATACTTTAGTATATCCTTTTCTTCATTGACTGACCAAGGATGAACCTAAAAGTTAAATTTGACAAATGTGTTTAATATATGTACATCCCATTAGATACTTCAATGTATCACTACTACCATAATATTATGTAACTAACATATATAGATGTTGTTGTTGTGGTGGTGGCCGCCTACCCTGCTCCGGATTGGAGCAGGACAACCTTCCCGGGACGTTCAAGATGGGTTATGATATGTATGAGGTTGTGCCACCGATCTGGCGGTATGAGTGTTGTTGGACAGGAGGGGCAATTAAAGATGTGTATGGTATCATGGGGGGCTTGATGACATGCTGGACATATGTTTTGGGTGTCTGTTTTGATCATGTGTTGGAATTTGCCAGCAGGGAGCGTTTCTCTCTGCTAAGCAGCAGCTCAGATCTGTGTATGTCAGGTGGGCGTGTGTTTATGACCGGGTTGACTGCCAGGCGTGAGATTGTTTTTTGCGGTTATGCTGGAGTGTATGGTGTGTATGGCTTGTTTGTATGCTTGTCGCTGAGAGTTGTGTGCTTTTTGAGTCTCTGGATGATTCCTTTAACTTGTGTGATGTGTTTGGTGTATATGTTTGCAGTGCTTTCTCTGCGTGGAGGGTTGGTGTAGGTTTTGTTCTTAACGTAACTACGGTTTGGGTGTGTTGGCCTATGTAGTTGCACTAGTGCTTGTTGTTGTAGAAGGTGTGCTTCAATTGGGAGTATATGTGTTTCATGGTGTAGCAGGTCTGTCTTTGTAGCCCTAATACAGCATGTTGCTATGCGGAGTGCATTGTTTTGGGTGACTTGCAGTTTTTGTATTTGTGATTTGGCTAATGGAGGGGTCCATATTGGTGCGGCGTAGTTTATGAGTGGGCGAATTACTGCTTTGTATGTGTCTGACACAAAGGAGAGAGAACCTATGTGCATTACCTTATACCTGAACGAGTTAAATTACACTTATTTTTGTTTGCAATTAAATAAGAGTTTGTGTTTACGAAATATTTAGTAAATGGGTGATTTATTTATGTATTTATGTATTACATATTATTTTATAACATTAACATTGAATATCAATAACTCACAGTTTTCGGTTGCTTACAATGTTTAGTCTAAAATAGGATATAATTTGAATTATATTTTAACAAATTTGAAATTAATAGAGATATGAATGTAAGTTACCTTTATTGTTTTGAATGACTAAAATAAAATTTAAATAAATAATTAGAATTTTTTTATAGTACAAATCCTTTTAATATACACACCTTTGATTGTGGTAACTCGTCTTCACTATCTGATTTGTCTAAATCCTGAAATAAAAAATAGGTCAATTTCATTTAATATTACAGTATAGTTACATAAATTAAATCTATCTTAACTAATTGGTCTATATTTCAGAAAGTTAATATTATAAAAAATTGAACGTTAAAAAATCTTGTTTAATGTATAAATGTAATAAATGTACATTTTGTTAGTATCAAGATAGCTATTTTATCATACATAATTCGAAATCTTTTCATTTATATGTCTTTCATTTTGTAGAAAATATTTTTAATTGTATCAAATTATTGAGTTTGACATGATTTAGTCTAAACGTAAAATCTATAAAAGTTTGAAATGAAATGAAGATCTTTTTAATATAGTAAAAAATATACCACATATTATTAATAATGGTTATAAACTGAATAATATTATCAACCGCGAATTTGAATTTTTAACATAATATTATAAATATAAATATATATTACTAGACTTTTTATCGAGAATAAAATAGATATATATATAAGAGATAATGAAATGATAAGATAACAAAAAATAAACACAAAACATTAGGTAATTTCACGTTTTGTCTCGACTGAATAATAGATAAGTTTATCACGCACAACTATTATTTTAATATAAATAATTTATTAATTAAATATTCAAATAAAAGGCAAGGACTTCGCAAATATTTGCAAAGTCTTTGATAAAAGGATATTATTCAAAATAGAAAAACAACTTAACTCTACACCTCAGCTGAAATAAAACGTGATACGCCTATTATACAAATAATCGAAACAGAACTAAAATAATTAATTAGACATATTATATTACCACATTGTCAGTACTGCAGGAGGCTATAACAAATACAATGTTATTACATATTTGTTGACAAATAAATGTAGTATAGCTAAAAATATCTATTTCATAAGAAAACATAAAGACAAATTAAGTCTGTTGTTATGATTTACAAATTTTGATCATAAAAAATGGAATATCAATTGATGAGTTTAACATACGTTCATGTATTTGCATTGTTTGTATTGTATCACCTTCCTTTAAAAGACCCTTTTCATTACAGGTAAGCAGTTTTGCTACTTTTGTCACTTCTATCAAACCGGATGATTGTCTATACCATTCCTTATGAATGTTTAGTGAGTGACCGAGATGGTCTACCACCCATTGTAATTGGTTTGGATTTAAATCTATCATTTGCAGAATGGTAGCCAAATGTTTTCTCATTTTTGTTGAAGTAATGAGATCTGGTCTTTCCAAGTCAGCTGCTTTAACTGCATAAAGAATTGCATCGTGACCTCTAATTGCAGAAGTATTGCTATTTGAAGGAAATATAAAAGGATTGTCAGCTGGAACATATCTATGTTTTATTTCTTTTATCAATGATATAGCCTCTTTCACTTCTGGTGTTATGATTGTTGGCACCATTCTTCGCCTTTTGCCAGAAACATAACAAACCACATGTGTTGCCAAAAAGCACTTCTCAACCATGTCTAATTTTAGACTAGCTTGTTGTTGAATAACATCCCCTGCGATGGCCTTATCATAAATATCCCAAGTTATTTTATTTGGCTCGCCACTTCTTCTGGCATTATACAAAATTGTTCGGGCACACGAATAATTGATTAGATTTTTGAAAGAAAATTCCTTTTCATTTTTTTCACGATAAGCTTGAATTAAATTGTTGATGTTGTTAATCAAAAACTGACGTAGTGTTACAATATCTTTTTCTTTTGGTAGTTCTTCTTGAATGCTATTCTGCTTATTCTTCAAAATTTGGTGACCCAAATCAGTAAAATTAGACCATTCATTATCATATAATTCAATTATTCCGCGAGATCGTTCTATTAAATCTTCATCTGAATTTCGAAGAGCATAACCTCTCATGTGCATTGCTAAAGCCTTAATGGCGTATCCCAGTTTTATAAAAGTAGAAGGCGAGTCCATGTCAACTTTCCCCAAATTTTCATTGGAATAATTGCAAATTGCTTTAACAGAATCGAGCATAAGATTCCAATTTTGTGGTCGAAAAACATCCAGCCATGATTTATTTGTAGTATTCATACGTTTATTCATCTCTTGTAAAAGCTTCGCTAAATTTCTTAATTTATGTGTCAAAGCATTAAGCTGATTTTCAGTTGCATTGAATTGTAATTCTTGTTTTAATATACCTAACAACAGACTATCCGTTTTCATTATTTTAGTTATATCATCATTTATTTTATTTGAAAAAAATAAACTAATTTCAGGTGAATTACCTTGAACAGTATTCATTATTATTTTCGATTGTTTTTTTATAGAACATGATTCATTAGAACTTGATTTTGCTGGGCAGTTACCAACATGACGCCATAAATTATTTTTGACGAAATACCCCAAACAATTAGGACATGGTCCATAATCCGAAATGGGTAATTTGCTATTTCTATTTACTACAATTATATTTGAACCTCCAGCTTTTAATTCTTTGCAATTATGTAGAAAATTACCTTTATTTTGGAGAAGTAAAAATTTGTGTAGTCTTTCCTTGGAACCCCGACACAGATTATTTGCTTCTATTATATCAACTTCTTCAGCATGACAGGTTAACAAATGCCGTGTAATTTTACTTTGTAGCTTGGAGCAATATAGACATGCACTATACTTTTTCGAAGATTTATTTAAGTCATGAATTTCAATCAGCTCATGTCCTTCGGGTACATTTACATAATATGTAACTGTTCCAGTCATTTCCTCCGGTTCTTGATATTCATCTCCAATCTTTTCTTGTAATTCAACTCCAACTGTCTCTTGCAATTCAATTCCAACTGTATCTTGTAATTCATCCCCAATCTTTTCTTGTAATTCATCTCCAACTGTCTCTTGCAATTCAACACCAACTGTCTCTTGTAATTCATCACCAATCTTTTCTTGTAATTCAACTCCAATCTTCTCTTGTAATTCATCCCCAATCTTCTCTTGTAATTCAACTCCAACTGTCTCTTGCAATTCAATTCCAACTGTCTCTTGTAATTCAACTCCAATCTTCTCTTGTAATTCAACTCCAATCTTCTCTTGTAATTCATCCCCAATCTTCTCTTGTAATTTAATTCCAACTGTCTCT
>JAYRCC010322170.1:3948-14763 GCA_036026455.1 Americanaplana fernaldi | reverse complement strand
TGTCAAATAATGTTAAATTAAATATCATATTTATTTAATCATTTATTATTTTACAAAGTACCCACTAATAATATAATGAAATATTAATTTGACTAATTTAAGTTTTCTAATAACATAGTAAATATTTTTCAACAAAAAATTGACGTTCTTGTAAACACGTTATAGTGCGGATTTTTCATGGGTAAGACACGTTATAGTGCTGAACATTGGATTAGTGCGGATTCCTTATGCGGAGTAGCCTTTATTTTACAGAAAAATTACAATGTGAGGAGTTAAACTTTGTGTATAAGCTCATCTTTTATAAATATTGATTCATTTTTAAAATTAATATATAAAATGGGAAAATATTACATGTTTTAATATCTACTAAAATTAGTGCGGATGTCTACAAAGTGAAGAGATTTACATAGTGCAGAGGGCGTATATGAATTTAGTAGATCATGGGTAGATAACCAGTATATTAAAAAATAACATTGTGCGGAATTCTAAAAAGTAGTGAATAAAGTAGTGTTATTTTTTACGTTATTAAAAATGATATAGATGTCAAATAATGTTAAATTAAATATCATATTTATTTAATCATTTATTATTTTACAAAGTACCCACTAATAATATAATAAAATAACAATTTGACTAATTTAAGTTTTCTAATAACATAGTAAATATTTTTCAACAAAAAATTGACGTTTTTGCATTTATATTTATTATTATTGTATAGAGATTTCATTAGAATTGATTAAAAAAGTGTTACAAAAAAATTATTTTATTCCTCGTGTTAACTACATAATTTTATCGTAAATAAAGTTATTATAATATTATGGTCAATAAACGCTATTTTATTTTTTAATAATAAATCTTATTTATTTTTTAAATACTTTCTTTACTTCATTATTTACTTCTATTTAACACATAAAAAAGTTTTAACCAAATTTTTAAATTTGTTATTTAAAATATTATGTTTAATATTTTTGATTACAAAATGAGGTAGCGTTTTCTTTTCGTCGGTGTTGTTATAATACCGGTTGCTAGGTTCTATCAATCTGTCAACGCACCCATAGAAATAACTATAGCTATATAACAAAATTCAATGAACGAATAAAACGTGTATACATTTTCAAGTATGCTTATTATTATGCTAACAGAATATTCACAATATTGTCAACAAAGTATAAGAAAGTAATAGTATTTTGATATTTGTGTAGTTAAATTTGAATTTACATTAAATAATCAAGACGATCCTAGATCATAAAGTTCAATGACGTCATGTAAACAAATGTAAGTTAGTTCAACTGAATTAACAAAAACGTTGTTTTAAAAATATTTATTAAAACCTTACAAGCCGAAACGTAATAATTTCAAATACATTTTGACTTTTCCTACTTTATTGTGTAACTAGGTATAAACATTTTTATTCACAAATAAATTATTTATTATTTGAACACAATTGAATAGGTACAACATACAATAAGTAAATAGTTAGTTAAATAGTTTATTATTTCTTGTCATTTCTTTGCAGATCGTTGCTCTGAAATAAAATAATACAAAAAGCAATAGATATTAACGGTTAAACGATTCCCAAATTATTTATTGGATACTTTTTTTATAGCACCCAAAATATTAATGCGTCTGCATTTTGTTTTAAATAAATATATGTTTATATTTTGATGGTTAGTATATAATATTAATGTCTTGATTTCAAATTTGATTAATTCAAGTTCATATCTTCAAAGGTTATGTCATAAAATATATAATCAACAGATATAAATATATATAAACTATCGAAATACATATTTATTTTTTAGAAAAATATTCATGTATGACGTCAGTCATTTTACCATATTTTGAATGCATCAAAATTTAATTGTTTTTGACCAATATCTGGAATAGGAAACATTCTAGAGCTTATAAATGTATTACCAACAGATAGAAACATGTACATTATACACCGAAGAGTATGATTGAAAATGTTATAATCATGGATACTCTATGGTCCTAATTTCTCATTTGCTTTTTTATGCCATTTTGAACAAAATGATATGTTTTTGATTAGTATCTGAAAAATAAAACCAGGGACAATTTATTTTAGAGCTTATAAATGAATTAAAAAATATAGAAACATCTACCATATATATCGAATAGCATGGTTGAGAATGTTCAAAAATGTTCATTGATCACTCACTCTATGGTCCAAATTGGTAATTTGTTCCAATTTATGCTACTGTGACCATCGTTATCATTTTTGAACATTCTCAACTATGCTATTCGATGTGTATGCATAATACATGTTTCTATTTGTTGTTAATACATTTATAGGCTCTAAAATGTTTATTTTTCTAGATATTTACCAATAACATATCATTTTGGTCAAATAATGGCATAAAAGGAATACTATTCATACTATCCGGTATATAATGTACATGATGTTTCTATCTGTTTGTAATACATTTATAGGCTCTTAAATGTTTACTTTTTGAGGAATTGGCCAAAAACATGAAATTTTGATTCGTACAAAATATGGTAAAATGACTATGTCATACAGGATTTTTTTTTCCAAATGAGTAATAAAAAAGTTATTAGTAATTTTTTAAAAATAAATACTTTTCAGTGGCGGCTATTTTTTATTTATTGATTTTCACCATAACTTTTGAAGATATGAACTTGAATTAATTAAATTTGAAATCAGGACATTAATATTATATACTAACTATCAAAATATAAACATATATAGCACCCATAGGAACGATATCTTATAAAAATCAGATACATTTTTTATGAAGCAATTTTTTATTTAGTAATTTTACATGAACAATGTTTAAAAGTCATAAAATTTGAGCTCAATCAGTCTGATAGATAGAAAGTTACAACTATCTAAACCGTTAAAAGTAATAATAAGTATTTGGCAAAATGAAAATGGTTGAATCAAAATACTGATAAAAATGACTGAAAAAATGTTATAAAAAAATACATCATTTAGTTTTAAAAGAAGCCAAAAAATATATTATAATGCATAAGTTGATGAATCTGTATTTAATCAATTAATATTTTTATCATTTATACATTATTTAGGCAGCTAATGGTTGCTAAATAAGATAATATTATTAATTTAATAGTAATGCTGTTTGAAACAAACCACTTCATTTTTAATACAATTTATTAAAAGTATTTTCAAAGACGTTCATTAAACAATTTATTGTACCAATAAATGGGCACATTATAGCATATGAGCATATTATATTTGAGTTATAACACAAGTCATTAATAATAATAATAATAATAATAATAATAATAATAATAATAATAATAATAATAATAATAATAATAATAATAATAATAATGATAATAGATGGTTTGAGGGTATACCTCAGGTAACCAGAGGCAGCTTTTGCTGATCGAAGCTGGCACCTAATCTTGTGATCCAGATCACGGGGGACAAACAGTATGTGAAGTACGCCCACCTTTCGGTCGCCCACCCTCTGACCACTATATCACTATATCACGTCAACCCAATTAATGTAAATATTATAAACTATAAACTTACGAACAATAACAAAAACAAAAACAAACAATATAAAAATAATTAAAACGTAATCAAAAGATTAGTTAAGTCGTAACATAAATGTTGCATGTGCAAACCACTTACTCATCATATGAACAATTTTTGCTTTGATTTGTGCACATGTTCTGTTTGGAATATTATACTCTTTAATTGTAGTCAATTTAGGACATTTAAAATTATTACTGGTAACGATCTCATTAAGGATGTATATTTCGTCGTTGGACCATCTTCTCTTTTTTGTCTTTTTAACAGATCCAGCGTCAGTAGTTAAAGTGTCAGTCTCTACATCGTTAGTCGTTACATCGTTAGTCATTGCATCGTTAGTCATTGCATCGTTAGTCGTTACATCGTTAGTCGTTACATCGTTAGTCGTTACATCGTTAGTCGTTACATTATTGTCATCTTGTAAATGTACAATAATGTCATCCAAGTTTATTGATTCTAAATCTTTTCCTTTCAAGTTGTTTATTGTTCCTGAATCTACAGCCAATAGTAGTTTGCTCACCTTTGCAAGCTCAATTACGTCCTCATGAAGTCTATAATAGTCGATATGGACACGAAGATCATGACCAAAGTGGCGGCATACAAGCTCTAATTGATTGTCGTTCATATCCAAAAGTTGTGTCGCAGTGCATGTCAATTTTCTGACTTTGGTAGATCTGATAATTTCCGGTTTTTTAAGATCTTTACACATAGACAGCCATTTTATGAATGTTCTGTGAGGATGCAAGTAGCCATTCTGGTCTGCAAAAACATATGGATTTTCTTTTGGTACACAATTGGGTGTATTTCGTGTAAGTATTTGAATCATTTTGACTAATTCGTTTGATATAATCACGGGGGAAATCCTATTTCGTTTCCCTTGTATATGGCATACTACCATGCTCTTACATAATATCTTCTCAACGTCGCTTAGTGTATTGAACACCACCTCGTGGTCGATATTTGTGACTGATTTAGCAACTCCATGTTCAAAACTCTGTTTGGTTAATTTAAAAACTTCGCTTTCACGTTTGCCATTAAATAATAAAATTCTCATGGCAACCGCCGAAGAATAAAATGTCCATGATTTTGGATTTTTTATATTTTTCTCAGCAAATGTTTTCAGTTTATCATCAATAAATGATTTAAAAGTCAGAAGATCTTCCATAAGTGGCAATTCGGGTGACTTGCTGAAACGCTTGTTTTTTTCTAATGTGTGTAAAGCGAATGTAGAAATGGCGTCTCCCCACTCTTTGTCGAATAAATATATTAGTTGTCGTAATTTCGTTTCTTTACTATGCGACTCATTTCTGATGGCCATTCCAATAAGAAGTTCAGCTGTTCTTTTCAAATTGTGACCTAGTTTTAATGCTTTGGATGGAATTCCAAATGTACTTTTTTCATGAATATCTGTCTGTTTGAATTCACATAATTCTTTTGTTGCCTGAACAAGTTGGTCAAAATAGGCTGGACGCAATAGATTTTCTAGAGAAGCATCATTCAATCCAGTAAGATCTCTCATTTTGAGAAGCAATTCTCCCATGTTTCGCATTTTACTTCGGATCAAGTCACCATGATGAACTCCGTGTTTTTGAAACCAATGTCGTCCCAATAGCAATATAGATTCATCTGTAGCAACCAAATGTCCTACTTTATCATTTTTCAGTGATGCTAATACTTGATTGAATGCCGGGTCATTTGTTACAGTTATCAAGTGAGACGATAACAGGGTTTCACATTTTTTTGATACTTTATCTGTACTTTTCAAGTTTGATTCCTCTCGGAAAATACATGTTTTATAATGGCGGTGAACATCAATTCTTTTAAAGAAACCATGGCATGCATAACATGGAAGTACATCTTTTGAATTTAGTGACTCTTTTCCTACGTGACGTCGAACAAGTATAAGATCACCCTCCTTTGTTCCACTCATTATGGCAATATTATGCTTAAAATTGCCTTGAAGGCGTATATGCTCCATTGCTTTATCGTACTCGTCTGATAATTTTTTGTGACACGTTGCTTTTTGGACTAAAAACTCGTTGCTATGACATGCCAGCAAATGATCACGTATTTTAGCTTTTTTGTTACCACAATACAAACACGCCTGCTTTTTCTGAAGTCGTTTTCGTTTCTTTGTTTTCTTATTCACTTGATATTCACTATCACTATCGTTGTCATTACTAATTTCGACACTAACCGGCTCATCAAATTGGTCAATTAAACTCTCAAGGTTTTTGGCAATATTGCTGGGATCGAATTCATCATCCTGAAGCAAAAAGAAATGTATTGGCTAGCTATCTATAAAATATAAGTGACAATTCTTAAACATTGTGTTAATATTAATAAATGACTTTTAATTTTATTATTTGACCAAACGCAATTGTAATTTATATATTTTAATCACCCTGTAAACAATTACTATTTCGAAACTATAAAATTACGAAAGAGTTTATTTGAAAAAAACAAAAACGTTTAATACCTACAATAACTTTAATTTGTATACACAATTTATTAATAATATATATATCTCGAGCAGCTAATGTTTAAACAAAATGGCACAATTTTAATGTAATTTGCGATAGTTTAAAGTCAACCAATCATAATTCCGATTTATCAGAAATACAATATGAGACGTTTCGCTAAAATTAATTTTGATGTGTACTTTTGTGTAAAATCATATCATTTTGTTAAAAAATAGTGAGCCTTGTAAGTTTTTTAACCCATCGTAGATAATGCGTTTAATTATACCCCGTATATAATGGGTGGGGGTGTACACCCCCCTCCCCTAGACTAACCTACTTCCAGTTGCTCGATTGGGTTGACATTTTTAGAAAATTTTCTAGGAAAGATTTTATCGACAGATCCTGAAAATTAAATGAATCCGGATAAGGAAAAAATACAATTTTGTTTTACATTATCTATTGACTTGATTTTTCTGAAATCAAAAATCTTTAAAAAGTGATTCATAGATATTTTAACCAGTGATCTGGATCATAAAATATGGTGATCCGGATTACATAGTTATAGATGTCCAATAATAAAAATGTATTTAATTTTAGAATTATTAGGTTCCTAAATAATCATATTCCAAATATTAAATCATTCTGACAATATTTGATTACTTTATAAAGGATCTGAAAATGCACGATGATAGTCATAAAATTTACTAAAAATGTCATAATTTTTTCTAAAAAATATTTTTGGTCCAAACTTTCAGAAAGTATGTAGAATGTCATTTGGCACATTTCAGTTCGGTTCCACAGATTATTTTTATCGCAAAATGTTTTTTTTTAATTTTCATTGGCTGTTACAGCTGGTCCAAAGAGAATAATCAATATATATATATATATATTTCCATAGGATGTTAATTTATTATGATATACATGTTTAAATAATATTGAATAATAAACAGCATTACTCAAAAGACTCGATGAAAAAAATAATTTCTCCAAAAGTGTATTTTTGAAAAAAAAATTCAACGGTAAATTTTCAAGGGCCGATCACGGGATCAAAAAAATGTCGGATCAAAATGTTTTTAAAGATCCGCCTTAAAATGTTGATCGGTGGTGACAAATTTTATAACATTTGGTTGAGCCATTATGCAATACATTTTTCAAATGAGGTAGGTGTCCCCCCATTATCTACCAAGGCAAGGGATAAATGAAAACATTTTTTTTATTTCGTTTTATCTTCAGAACATGTCTAATATTATGTTGAACATTGAATTAACACTCGGTTAATATTTAGCTGGGTGCTGACTAAACAAGGATATTTGCATCTTAATATCTCGGTTTCTATAATATTTATGAACTTGTTAATTAATTTTCGATATAGCTACAATAAAATGATTTATCCAATTATGGACCTTGAATTTAGCGATTATATTCATTGAACTAATTCAAGGCTTCTACAACAGTACCTGCATGAGGTAGAGCCGCTCAGGAGTTCTCCCTGGCAATGACTGTTCCCAACATCCCCCTATCCTTCCCGGACCATCCCCAACCTTCCTACGCCCATACATTTAACTCTCTCACCTCACTTTTTTACACCGCGGACAGTCTAACCTAGCCTGGCTGTTCGCGCTCCTCACCAAGGCTGGGGACATTCACTCCAACCTTGGACCTCAAACATGGACGTGTGCAATCTGTACATATAATATACAACGTAACCAAACCTCATACAAGTGCAATTCTTGCCAAAAATGGATTCACAAGAGCTGCATTGACCTGCACCCAAACAACACAATCACATACTCGGCCATCCACCATTTCACCCTTTACCTCTGGAGATCAAAACAGTACACACACATACAAACACCTACACTTCCATCAGCCATACCTCATGCGACACTCAAAACACTAAACATACTCCAATTCAACACCAACAGCATACAAAACTCCATACAACCAATCAAACAACACGCCATCAAACATAAACACATGGTTCTTGCTATACAATAATTCAAACTCACTCAAAAATTCATAACATCTAAAATTCCACAATATACGACCATACGCCAGGACCGCCCTGGTGACACACAAGGCGGTAGTCTCTTACTTTTCATACACAACTCCATAAAATACACCTTATACCATCACCGCCCATCCCAGCACCGGCCGAGATTCAATCTGTCAAGATTCATCCCGACAAGGACATTGTCATACACAACATATACATACCCCCTTCTTCATGTCAAAACAATTACATACCAGGCTTATCACCAATCTTGCAAAACAATTGTAATAACACGCTTATCTTAGGAGACATAAGCGACTATGACACCCTACGATTCTCCTCGATCTCTGATGAAAGCCACACAAATAACTCACTCCACATACTGACTCTCAACGAAAACAATCCGACCAGACATATCACTTTACACCTTAGACATAGCACTAACAACCACATGGACAGTTCATACAACGCTCAGCTCAGACCACTAGCCTATAACTATAATCACTAGCTTTTTTTGAGCCTCAAAGCATAGCAAACAAACCGCACAGAAGAACATACACAAATTACAATATATCAGACTGACCTGTCTTCCAAAACACAGTGGACATGCTTCTCAGTCCTATACCAAATCCAAATACACACCCTCCCATCGCTGAGAGAATATTCGTCCAATCCATCAGAACAGCCTCCAAATTGCACATACCACAAGGTCATATAAACCACTTTACAGGAACACTTCCACCAGAAATACAAACGCCAATTAATCAACGGGACCACACCCGTAACACAAAACCACATGATCCATATCATAACATCTATTCACCAACATAAAAGAGAGACCTGGATCAACTACCTCTCAACATGTAATCACACTACAAACACAAAGAAACTTTGGAACACGATCAAAGCCATAGACAAGAAGGTTACTCAGAAGTATCCTAAAACATCCATCACATTCAAAAACAATAAAACTCACCACACAGACACACAAATCGCTCGCGCATTCAACAAAGAACTTACCAACTTTCAGATCCCACGCCCAGACAAATCAAAGCCGCTCATCATTCGTAAGGTTATCGGCTCTGCCTCCAACAGAGAGGAGATTAAACCTTACAGCAATGATGACGTCATGCTACCCATAAAACACGCAAAGAGTTCACCAGATCTGGGACCCGACAATATATCCATGATTCACTTAAAACCCATGGGACCAATAGCGATCTAGACGTTCACCAACCCCATCAACAGAGCAATCACACATAATCTCATACCTCAAATCTGGAAGAAAGTAAACACACCCAAACCATAGTTACGTTGAGAACAAAGCTTACACCAACCCTCTACGCAGAGAAAGCACTGCAAACATATACACCAAACACATCACACAAGTCAAAGGAATCACCCAGAGACTCAAAAAGCACAAAACTCTCAGCGACCAAGCATGCAAACAAGCCATATACACCATACACACTAGCATAATCGCAAAAACAAACTCACACCTGGCAGTCAAACCAGTCATAAACACACTCCCACCTGAAATACACAGATCTGAGCTGATGCTTAGTAGAAAGCAAAGCTCCTTACTAGCACATCTTAGATCTGACTCATGCCCCCGTCTCAACAAATTCCAACACATGATCAAAACAGACACCCAAAACATATGTCCAGCCGGCCATCAAAGCCCCCTATGATACCATGCACATCTTCAATTGCCCTTCCTGTCCAACAACGCTCATTCCGCCAGATCTGTGGCATAACACCCTACATATCATAACCCATCTTGAAGGATCCGGAAAGGTTATTCTGCTCCATTCCAGAGCAGGGTAGGCGGCCACTACCACTACCACTACAAAAACATCAACAACTAATTAAAAGATTTTTCATTTAAATGAACACAAACACAATAATAATTAAAAGATTCACCTCACTATGTTCGCCATTGATAATATCGTTTAGATCATGTATTTCAAGAACCACTTCTGCACCAATTTCCAAATGCTAAAATACGACGAACACATTTGTTGGAATTACATATTGACATAATAAAAATATTAAAAACACAACTGGCAATTTTTTTTACAAAATGGCATACTGAGGACTACCTGGTAGGGTTCGTCGTTTTCGGAATAAAAAAAGGGATCATGAGGAACAAAAACTTGTTGAGATGATGTCTAAAAATAAAATTTTAGATTTAATCGTAGGTATGTTTATATACTCTGCACTTTGAAAATATTGCATACTGAAGACCATATTGATTTTCTTAATACATACAAATCCATGTGTTCAAAAAAATGTTAGCCAAAGACTTTAAGGAATCTATCAATTTCCGATACAATTTTATTATAATATGTTCTGTAAACTTTTAAAATGTTAAAATTCAAAACAAAATGATCGCTATATTATATCAAAAATATTTCGATTTTTTCAATGGGAAATTTAAAGTCAAACTAGGAAATACATTTTTACGTTACATCTAAAAATAACAAACTTCTTTCATTAATGAAACAGAATTTTAAAAATAAAGTAATTTGATATTTACCTCTAGAGATGCAGGATTGTCTGAACTAACTGACTTTTGCAAATAAACATTGGTTTTATTGGTACCACCACTGTCATCAAATGTAGGAACGAAGACTTGATGAGATGATGTCTAAAAGTAAAGTGCACATTGGTTAAACTTTAAAATTTAATATGTATGTTTAAATATACTCCGCACTTTGAAAATATTGCAAACTGAAGACTATATTGATTTTCTTAATACATACAAATCCATGTGTTCAAAAAAATGTTAGCCAAAGACTTTAAGGAATCTATCAATT
>JAYRCC010311061.1:0-14930 GCA_036026455.1 Americanaplana fernaldi | reverse complement strand
TAACTATGTATTAAATAGTTTTTGTTACTGCATTGTTTTGATCTTAATTATATCTATATATGAATCGGTAGCCTACCTAACAAGTGTGTACCTTGCTTTGGGCTAATTGTCTGTAAATTGAAATTAAAACGTCTTTCTTCCATTTATTTATTTAATTGTATGATTAATTAGATTAAAGAATTGTATATTTCTCCTTATTACTTCTCTACATACATACATACATATATGCAGTTGCTGTAAATATCACACCTTTTTATCTATATATTTGAACTGTCTAAACACGTATTCCTATGTATATGTAAAATTTAAATTTAAATTACATCCAATTAATATTATTAGCTGTTATGTAACACCCGCAAGGTATTCTTCACTTTAAAGTAAATATTAGCAGTTTTCTTTCACTTATTCCCATCATGATTCCATAACCTATAACATTAAATTAAATTATTATGCTATATTATTTTCATGTAGTACCTACACCACACCTTTACTATGTACATTATTATATTATGTAATATACACATTTTATTAATGTAATATTATGTAGTTTGTAATTAATACATATTCAGTGAATTAAGCCGATCTACTTTTGAAGTATTATACGCATTTAATATCTTAATAAATAGCCACACATTTAATAATTTGATCTACTTATACATATAATCCTTCCTACATTTGTATAAATATAGTAAAAATTACTGTTAGTTAATTAATAGTGATAAATTAGAATTGCACTTTTCAATTTTGTACGGTATTTATGTAAATTGTATGTGTATGTCATTTGCACTTCATTTGTACATATAATATACTTGTGTAGATACTAGTTTATGCTATATATACCAGTTATGTTTTTATTATAATTCTACATACTATATATTATTTATTTACGTTAATAAAACAAATCAGTATAAAATAAATTGTGATATTTCTACTTTTTTACATACTAATATATAAACAAATTAACCGGAAACAATGCAACGTAGTGAAAATCTATGACTTTCTAGAGTACATAGAAATTAAACACAATCAATTGTCAATATGTATACAAAAATGGGAATGTACATAATATAATACTGAACTCGCAGAAAAAATGTATCACGACTCAATTAGCTTTTAGATATATGTATACTTAGTGAACCAAAAATAAGGAAATCGGGGTGAGGCAGTATCTAATCGTGATTATATAAAGATTATTTGACAATTTTAAAAGTATAGGGTAATTCAAATAAAAGTTCTCCCATTTTTAGTTGTTATTTATCAAACAAAATACAATGATAAACATTCAAAAACTAAAAGAAGTATTCATTCATCTCCGACAGAATTTTTTCGCGTATTATATGTATATATATGGTTTCTACTTTATTTGATTCTGTACATGGAAATTATGATTTAAATATAATTAAGTTTAAGTATAGAAAATTGTTTTGTATACTAGCTAAAGAAAAGTACACAACATATTCAATGATATACAATAGTAATTATAGGTATAATTAGACAAGTAATAATAAGTACCGCAGGACTCCTAAATTTCAGGTTTTAACCGGAAATCCGTTTTTTAGAGACGATTTCATTGACTTTTGAGATCGGTTAAATATGCAATAAAAAAGGAAGGGGTTGGTCTGATGTAAACTAGAGGGGAAACAATTTGTATGTCATAACTACTCCAAATAGAGGTGCTCTGCTCCTATAGTAATTTTTTAGATGCTCTCTCCTGCATTCTATAGTGTCACAAAATCGAAAAAATTCCTCGCGAGCTCGAATTTATAAACCACGTTGTTCGCGTAGCCATGAGGTGCAGAAGTGCCCTTTTGACTCTGTGCAACTAAAAAAGAAGCATCGGGGGTCCATATTGTAAACCTTGATTCAATAGAAACCCAGTTACATTTTTGTAAACTGGGAATTATGAGTTAAGTAAAAGTATAGCTACTTTTTGAAGCAAAAAAAAATTCGGAGAACTGTTTTTTGGAACTGGAGTCTCTGGACCCCACAATTTTCCGTTTTTAAAAAATGTTGTACTAGGAGCCGTGAAGTACAGACCTGATGAATATTATGTTTTCTGTATGAAAAATAAAACGTGGATATATGATATATGGAAATATCAAAAAATTCATGAAAATCAATTTTACCAATCTATAAAATAGTATAGGCTGCGGTATATGAGTATATACAGCAAATCGTCAGTGAAGTACCATAAAAGTGCGAAAATAAACTCCCGTTTGAATATTTTCGTCACCTCTGAACATTTATATCATAAGCCTAATATACAATTGAATTGAATTTAAAGAACTATAACTCCGCCATTCATTACTATAACTTCAATTCCGAATAATTAATTAATATGTAATAAAAAGGAAATTACATATATAGGTACCTATATTACATAATGATTATTAGTTTTAGTTAGCCGTCATTTCAATGTTAGAATAAACATGAAGTTACGAATCTTTATAATATAATTGATATGTAACAAAATGAAGGTAACACTTTTAAGACTTATAATATAATATTTATATAGGTACAAAATATTCTAAAAAATATCTTGAATCAAGATAAAATAATTCAAGTTTTGTACAAGTTTTTGGTTCCACCTTATTTTATCACCTCTGTATCCCAAAGTCATCATTATGTTATTCCTATAATATCCACTTGAGAATACGAGTCTGCAATTTAAACTATGTTTTATCTATTCATATATTATGCGTATATACATACATTATATACCTATAATTTTGATACTATATACATATTTTATAATTGTATAAATACTGCCTTTTTGCCTGTTACACCTCCGAATATCATACTTTTAATCGTAATCGTCTTTCAGCTTCCTATATATGCTTCTTATATATGTGTGTATATAACTTCATCTTGTTTCAATTGTTGCATCCTCAAGTCAAAATAGGCGTGCCCTAAAGGTTATAACTTCTGTTGATTTGTGTGATGGGAGTTAAAAAATAGTCAAACTTAAAGTATGCAACATCTTAAATAATATACGAAATATACTATATATATATGTTGAAATACATTTAACAGAAAATTCATCATCAAAAATCTAGTTTAGTATGTAGTATAGTTAGTTTAAGTAGCTTCGTTATATTATGTTAGAAGGAAATTCAATTACATTCATTTATTTTAATTGAAATCAATTTGAATTCAGGGTAATTAAATTCAATTAAAAATCTAATCATAAAATGAATTGGAGAATAAATTAGGCTTGAAGACATTTGAAGACATTAATCATTAATCATTAGTTTTTTTTATTTCATTACAAAAAGCAATCATGACCTATATTATAGAGTGAGAAGTTACATAAAGAATTCGTTTTCAACGCTTTGTGAGTGTGATTGATTTACCAAATTTACTTTCTAAATATCACAGAACATATTCAAGACAAATATATATATATACTGAAAAATGTGTTTACAATTAATAATAATAATAATAATAATAATAATAATAATAATAATAATAATAATAGTTGGTTTGAGGATAACCTCAGGTGACTAGGGGCAGCTTTCGCTGATCAAAGCTGGCACCTAATCTTGTGGCCCAAATCACGGGGGACAAGCAGTTATGAAGTACGCCCACTTCGCCAATGATGTTTATTATGACCAGACCGGGATTCGAACCCACGACCTTTCGATCGAGAGTCTGCCGCTCTGACCATTACACCACGGCTGTATAGGAGCTCGAATATAACCACATTTTTTTAATTATATAAAAGAAAAGATGTTATTGGTTTTTAAATTATATGTATATTATGTATGACGAACGTGTTTTCGATTATTTAATATTCTTTATTAAGTCAATTAATTTACAAAATAATTTATATAATAGATATAATCATTTTCGTATAAATTATGTTTTCCATTTTGTAAATTATTGGTGGTGGGACCGGGGTTAATTTCAACATTACCATATATAGTATATGTATATAATATAATACATAAAAAGAATAAAAGCTTTTTTGGTACAACATTGTTTCTGAAAATAATTGTTTTTGAACATTTTCCACTGTTGAATCCTCCATTTGCTTTATTCGATATTTTATGTAATTATGAATATAGGAGCTTGAATATAACAACAATTTAGTAATATAGGTATAATTTATAATATACATTTTTCAATGGAAATTTATTTTTAACATGAATTTTACATACCTTTGCGCGATATTCTTTCTCGTGCTTTTTCATGATCGTTATAAATCGAAATATGTTGGGATGGGATTTTGTGAATTCGTTATTTAATTTATAATGATAGCCCTCTAAGTGGTTGTTTGTCCTGGGACCATCATTATTCCAATGATTCCAAAGGGACGGGGTCATTTGCTCCATCCATTGACGTGTGAAGTATCTATTAACACAAAATTAAAAGTATAATATATAAAATGTCATTATTGAACCTATAGAGTAAAGAAAGATACCCAGAGGTTAATCTCTGCTCATTTTACTTACATTTCTAAAATTAGAATTGTTTTTTTATGTATACTTATTTGACGGAGACGCAATTTTTAACTGCTGTAGAATAATATCGATATCTATACACACAGGCGCGGATCCAGTTCAACGCTACTACATAAACAATTAAATTCATGATACAATTGTCATCATATTGTAAATTGACTAAATTGATATTTTGAATTTATATTATGAATACAACTAAGATTTATGACAACTGATTAGCACACCTGTGCCCTATAGAGCTTTCTCCAAATATTTATTTTATATTGAAGAAAGTATTTGAATTATCGTGCGGGTTTTGTCGTCATTCAGCCTGTGGATGTATTAATTCATTTGTACAGGTGTTTAGCGATTGCGGCTTTTGACGTCATTCAGCAACGAATGGGTTAATGTAATTTCAAACGGTTACCATTTCAAACTTACAAATCAAATTCATCCAGGAGAAGAGCTTCGGCTGGCTCTAGCTGAGGTCTTTCTGTTATTAGAACTTGTCTAGTGGCCTGAATGTCTTCTTCTGGAATTAGTGCCAGGGCTGCATTTCGTTTGACATACTTTCTTAGATCATTCTCCCCACCATTCGAATTATATGTGCGTTGAAGTCCAAGTGCTTTAATCTGCCGATGAAGACATTGGGTGAAATGAAAAAAGCAACCTTCGATTCTGCAACCTATATAGTGGAGATCAGTATAAAGGTAATATATATTAGTGTGACCGTGGAATTGCAGTGATTTATAAAAAGGGTTTTACTTTAACAAAAGCTGTTTCTACTATATTACTGCTACCACTACTTTTGAATCTATATAATATGTTAAACTCAAATGTTATAACTCTAAAAATATTCATCAAAATGGTATGAATAAGAGATGTAACGATGTCGCAAAATATTATTTTTAATTTTATAAAAAATATTTTTAAATTCTCAAATCTATGTTTGTTATGTAAAAAATTAAAATAGGTATAATCTCTGATCTTTTATATTAATTTAAATAATTTTAAATCTAAATGTTATATGATTTTTATAATGAAATCATCTCATAATTAATTTGTATTAATAAAGACCGGAAGGTCGAAACACGTTTACAAAATATTATTTATTCCTCAACTATTACGTTTATTTCTATTAAATATACTATAATATAATTTTATAAACGTATATCGTGCAAAAAATAACAAATAAATATATAATATTTTTGTCATTGTAGTTTTTTTATTTTTATAATTAATATATTTATTAGTTATAAAAACAAGCTGTAATCTATTATAGATATACATACCTGGAAAACGATTTCTAAGAGCATTATGCAACCCAACTTCGAAATCACAACTGAAACGATTGACTTGAAGAGGTAAATTTCTTTTGCCCATTTTTTCCCTAATGACGTCCAGTAATCGTTCATACGTACGTTGTTCTTTATTTGGAAGAAAGGCATAGATTAGGGGAGTCATAATAGAGTCCACTGGCATACTGTGTATGGTAAATATCTACAATTAAACAAAAATATTAAGTAATATAACTAACTATATATCTATCATCACCTCCGGAGTGACTGCGTCTATATATTGACTAAAGGTAGATCATATACATTTGGGTATATACATATATATAATTATATTACATAATATAAAAAAACTAAAGGTCAGATAGTATAATATTAATATTAACGTTAATTATACCTGTGTAAAGATTTCTGGTGCCGATTTAAATGTACCGTCCATCCATAATTTGTTGCTTCTAGAAGCTGTTGTCAGACCTGCCTCTGTTGCAAAAATAATCATTCGATTTGGATCATCCCTGCCTGTATCGGCCAATAAAAAACGGTCACCATCTTCTGTTTCCCTGTATATAGCCGGAAGGTCTATCTCACCTAATGTTTGTGGTAAATTTGGTTGCATTTTTTTGCGAGATCTGTATAATTGAAAACATGTATAATATAAAATAAATATAATATAAAATAATATACAAAGTTAATATACAAAATAGTAAGTGGCGTATTGATTTACAAGTTCGAACTTAATGTAGGCTATTCATGAATACGACCTTAACCGTCCGTGGATAAGATAATGGGGGGGATACAACCAAAATTTGTTGCATAATGGCTCAACCAAATGTTTTAGAAATTTGGCACCACCAATCAAAATTTTGAGGCGGATCTTTTGCAAAAAAATTGTTGATCCCATTTTTTGATCACGTTGGGATTTTTTTTGAGAAAATACACTTTTTTTATAAAATTTTTTTTCAATAAGTCTTCTGTTTATTATTCATAATAAAGATGTATATCATAATAAATAAATATCCTATGGAAAAAATGAAAAAAAATCTGCACAACCGAATTGGTTGAAATTTTACTGAAAGTTGCCAAATGGCATTCTAAATACTTTCTAAAAGTTTGGAATGAAAATATTTTTGAGAAAAAAAGTTAGGACATTTTTAGTAAATTTTATGATCCTCTCATTATGATAGGAGGTATACGTAACTTTTCAGATCCTTTATAAAAGTAGTCAAATATTATGAGAATGATTTAGTATTTGGAATATAATCATTTATGAACTAATCTAAGGCAAAATTTAATCCCAAGTCCGCCAACCTTGACCACTGTGCCATGGCTGCTCAAAATATAATATACCTCATATATTGTAAAATAATATGTACGAACCTGTATAAAGCTGTTTGAATAGTTTCATATTTGGGAAATTTTTGAATTAATTCATCATCGTCCAGGTCAAGATCCCGGGCGGCATCATCATATATCCGCTTTACAGCTGTTGGCTCCGTCGCAGCCCTATTTCTCATCTTTTGTTTCACCTCCTCCAACTGGAAGTCGGTGTTGTTAGGAACACAGTGATCCGCATGTGCTTGGGGTTCTTTGATAAATATATTGTCTTCGGTGATACAAGTACATCTGTAAATTAATAATGATCGTCTTATTATATTATATTTTGCACGTTTGTGATGTAGGTTTATATATATATATGTTATAATAGACAGATTAATAGTGAACACTATATCATATATCTTAAATCTCGAGATATTTGGTATAAATATGATTATAATATTACAATTTCTCAAGAAACTATGTTAACTTGGTTAAACACACCGCTGAGGGTGGGGGAAAAGTCTCGCACCATTTTTGGATTCCGGACTGTAGACATGCCAGTAGTCAACAAGTTAGGACTTTAAATCTTATCCTTGTTTAACTTGTGTATAGTGATCAAGCTATACCTACTGATGTATACTTGCGGTAGTGTCAGATTTTTCTGTTTCTTGTTTTATGTTTTATGTTGTATGTTTTTATGTTTTATTTTCTACTTTTCTTTAGTTGGTTAGTTGTTACTATATTATTAAATAATGAATTATAGTATATAGTATAGTATATAGTATATTATTATATATATGGGTAAGATCACTTACAAGCAAGTTTTACAATTCCAGTATTCTCTTCCCTGATTTTCTTTTTTCCTATAAAATTTATGACCATCAATCCACAGTAAACGGTTTCCTTTTGCAGTGGTTGTAAAATTCATTTCGATTAATTTATGACCGCACGAACATGAAGTTTTCTTTATATAGGAGTCTGTCGAGGCCACGATGCATTATTATAATATTATAAGGTGAGAGTGGGTGCGTGTCGATGATTCTACCTCGCTCATCCCAAAATTAATGAACCAAAAGTAGTGTAGCTAAAATCATATAGGCATATTGGTACACAGTCTATTTGTAATATACCAAATATGCAAATTACGTTTTATCATACAGGCATATTGCATCTACACTTAAGGTGTGGTAACCTAATTTTATTAAATACAAAGCCAACGAATCCAATATTACTCCGACATATTATTATATAACCTAAATTATATTGATACCAATTGTATAGAACCTAAATATTAAAATTATTTTTTCGTTCAGCCCAAAATATTTTCTATTCAATATTATAAGCATTTAATGTGTTTAATATAGATAGAAATGATCTTAAATAATTATATAAACCTATATCTACTAATATAACTGTATTTAAATAGTATCTAGCTAAATTAGCGAGGTATTTCTATAATAATCTGTAATATCATGATATCCTTATAATTTTTAATTAATACTTCACTATAAATAATAAAAATACATTACTAATTTATTTTAATTTAAAAAATGTATCATTTAACTATATTACTATATTATAATTTTATATTAAAACAATTATTAAATTTATATTAAAATGTTTGTATTTTTCTAAATAAATACATAATATTATTATACAATATTATACAATATATTATGTGCATGTATATATGTTGATTATAAGCCGACTAAATATGAAGCTGCCTTGCATAGTTCGTAGGCAGTCTTCTCACGATTGATGAACTGCTCCTTTAAATTCTTTAGGTTTCGATCGAGCTTGACATATTTGGTATCTTTCTTTGGAGCTTGGTTACCAAGATACACCATGTTGATCTAAATAAATAAATAGAAAAATAAATAAATCACAGCTACTGTTAGGTATATAGAGAAACTTACAGATATGATCGTATCTAAACACTGAATGAACCTCATCATTTTAATATTAAAACTATTATAGCTTGTTATACTTTCAATTTATTATAATCGCGTCATACAGATTTTAGTCCTTTTTCATTAAAAAAAAGTGATTTTGTATAAGAAGATTAGGTATAATATGAGGTCCATAATTGTAATTTAAGGAACGATCATACTTTTTTTAATGTCCATATATAAGATAAATTTTAATTTTAAATATTTTATATTTATATATATTATGTTATAAAATGTGTATAATTGTATAGTTTTAAACATTTTATATTTTTCAAAATTAATAATTTCTGAATAATTTTCATTCAAATGTCAAATTATTTCTAATATTGAAAAAAATAATTCTGTCTAGTTTATAAGTTGATGTTTTTTTAGAATTATGGTCGGTATATATACATTCAAATTATGATCGTTCCTTGAGGTGATTATATGGATAACGTAATCAATTATATTTTTTTCATATATTGTGCAACATTAATAAAAAAAATAAAAAAAACTATATATATAGTATAATATGTGCCATAATAATGTTTTCGTTTATTATTATAAGCCTTATCATAGTAAATAAATATTTTTTTATATTTCTACTAATGTTTTATAATGAAATAAACGAAATACCTTAATTTATATATAATATAGAAAAATAAAAAACTATAAAATATATTATAAGTATAATTATATACCTTTGCTCGATAAACGTTTTCATGGCGACGCAAAACTGACAGAAGGGAATTCGTTGATGGAGTTGATTTGGTAAATTCCCCATTCAACTTTTGGTGATACCCTTCTAAATGGTTTGTTGTGCGAGGGCCTTCGGTGTCAAAGTGGTTCCACATCACAACTCTTGTAATCCATGTGTTGGTGAAATATCTATATAAATAAATTGAAAGTTTCAATAATAATCTAATAACTAAAATAATGTAAATAAAATTATGCAAATAATAAATAGTTGCTTCAAAAAGTTTATTAAATTTAATGACCTATATTAAATATTCACTCAGAAAGTATCAACATAAACAAGAATATACATTAATACACGAAATTAACACTATTATTTTCAAAACACATAGAATTAACGTGGACATCAATTAACGCGAATCCATGTTTTAATAAATGACATGTGTATACATTTACGCGATTGTGATAATTTTATAATGTACAGAATCATATTTTAAAATTAAGATACATTTAATTTACACGCGGTAGAAATTATGGTGGTTTTTATTAACACGAATATTTCCAATACGCATTAATTACCACTCAACATGGCTGGCGCTGGCAGGGCTTGAACCCTCCAATAATTTTTGTGTCTGTCAGATAAAAGAGGTTCTGTCGGGTAAATTATAATTGCTTGTCAGTCATTTTTTTAATTGTTTATTTTTATTGTATGTATAACAACAGAAGTATCGAATAACAGTCTCAATATTTTGAAATTTAACAGTTAAACATTTATTTATTATATTTTTATTTCTATATTATGAATTTACTGTGATTTTTATGATGTAACACGCATAGTACGCATAGTTCAAAAATTCTGCGCTTCGCGCAATTGAATTTTATAGTTTTTATATAGTAGGTATAATAATAGATAAATATACTGCTTACGCAACATAAATGTTAGACAAATATATTCTGCACCAGAAACAAAATATATAGTATGTTACTTTTTATTTTATTTTAATAATAATTTAACTTACTGATCAAATTCATCTACTTGAGGTAGATTTAAAGGTCTATCGTCACGCCTAAGTTGGGCTAATGTTGGTTCAACATCATCTGGACGCAACACAACCAGAGCAGCATGGCACTGAATATAATTTCGGAGTTGATTAGTACCTCCATTGCTGTTATATTCCGCTTGAAGATTCAAACTTTGAATTTTTCTAAACAAGCATTGACCAAAATGGAAGGCACATCCTTTGATTGAGCAACCTGTATAAATATTTATATTATGCATAAAAGTTATTATCAATACAATAAATCATACGATTTATGTTTATTACGTTAATATTGAAAAAATAAAATTGATTCATTTTTATGTTATGCATTAGTTATTATTTATTAATTAATTAATTATTTGTATTTATATTATAAAATGCGAAGTGATATAATGATATTGTCAAAGAGAATACCCAGAACTACACATACATATATACCTACAATATACAAATTCAAACATTTTCGCTAATATTTTTAGTTATAAAATATAATAGCTTATATATAGATGATATCATATAAAATTGTTCACTATTGTACATTTTTATTAATTTGTATCAGTTTCAAAATATTTACCTGGAAACATATTCGTGAGTGAAGTTATGATGGCTTCTTCGTAGTCGCAGGCAAAGTCCATTGCTTGCAATTGTAGTCGCCTTCTCCCCATTTGTTCTAGGAGTAAGTTGAAGTACCCTTGATATGACTCGCCTCTTTTATTGGGTAAAAGGCCATATACAAGAGGTACCATTGTTGTAGGGGATATCATTGCATGAAGCGTAAAAACCTGTATTGTATTTACAACAGAAAAAAATATAAGATATAGTCGTATATGCACAGTACATATTATGGTATATTATAATAGAAAGTTGAGCATTGGGAATATACATATAATATATATAGCAAAATTAATTGTAAATATATTATTTTTAAAAAAATGTTTCGTTTTTTATTATTTGAAGTATATTATATAACAATAGTTGTAAAATTTATTGATATAGCAATTGAAGATTGAAGATTGACATTTATAATTTATAATTTTTTTATTATATTATATATGTACCTGAAAAAATAATTGAGGACAAGATTTGAATGTTCCATCCATCCAAACTTTCCGAGAACGAGATAGCAGTTGTAGACTTTGGTCGGAGGAAAATATGACTATTCGATTAGGTCCCGCATCTGGTCCATTGTCAGCTAGTAGGAAGTTATGGCCTGTTGTTGTTAGATGGTAGATAGGAGGTATCAAGTTGGGATCTTCAATTGTTACAGGGTTTGGAGGTAAATTTTCCTTCCTTCGTCTATATAATATATTTAAATAAAGAAATATAATAATTTGTATATATGAGTGTAAGTATGTATTTAGTAAATCCTGGATAATTAATACATCATTCAATTGACACAGACAAAGTTGTATTATTAATTATTGATATAAATACCAAAATATGTCAATTTACAAATGGCATTATTTATTGGATGTATTAATTACGCGAATTCCATAAAATGTATTAATTAGACAACAGTATATTATAGTTAAAAATCTGACCATGTAAAATGGTATTAATTAATTATCGAATGTATTAATTAGGCCATATATATTAATTATAGCCAGTAGTATTTAATAAATATAATAAATAAATAAATTTTAGTTATAGAAAATATATTATTCAGGATATTATTATTGTGTTTATCAAATCTTAGTAGTTATTTGAATATTAACTAAATAAAATATTTATAACTTTTTAAAATGGAAGGTTATATATGTTTTAATGATATATTATATTCTTTTACCTGTACAAATTTGATTGGATTTCATCATATCGTGGAAGCTTTGATATAACATCAAGGTCATCCGCAACAGGCGCTATACTTTCTTCGTAAATCCTCTTTATTCCCACGTTACCCTCATTCTTCGCCCTCTCCTTCATTTTGTTGATAATCCTGTCAGCTTGAAATTTTGCTCTATCGGGTATACAATCCAAATGGTTGGCAGGTTCTTTAACCAGGATTTCTTCGTTTTCCGTTATACAAGTTGAACTATAAATGATCATAAATGTAAAACATAGTATAATAAATAATACAATATTAGGAAATATACATAATCTAGAAAGGAACCATTTACGAAAAAACTGTTTTCGAGTTACAGGCGTTTGAAGATATTTCAGTACAATGCAATGTTACAAGTACATAAAAGATTTTCTTGAAATTTTAGATTTTTTTTTAAATTTAAACTATATATAATATTATTGTGATTAAAAATTAAATACTATTTTAGAACTTACTTGCATGAATGACAGACCCAATATTCTCTATTGTTAGATGTATTCTTTTTTTTGAAACTATATGGTTATCACACCATAAAGTTACTCCTCTAATACCTTGTTTTACAATAAGAAATTCGGCCATGATTAAAAAAATAGAGATGTATATGTATGAAGCTAGATTTTCGATAACTAAGTTATTTTTATTTTTTAGTGAGTTTATATAGATCATGTTTGTAAGATCTTAAGTTTTAAAATTAAATAATTCAATTTCGTTGGTCAAATTTTTATATTGTTATACGCTCAGCCTCTTATTATTAATATCATATGATATTATTTGTTACTAACCAAGCAATGCTATCCCATTTGTTAATCATTCAACTTATAGGAAACGAGTAACCTATATATTTTCTACACCAGGGATATCTTGGTATTTAATCGCAGCGTAACATGAGTTTATACTCAATACTGAATACGCAATACATAATATACAATTTACGAGCAATACATCTAATATATTTTATATATCTATATTATACATATATAGTGTGTATAAATAAGTAAATAATAATAAAAAAATGATTTTGAATTGGAAATATTTAATTAATTTAATTTCAACAGGTTTCCAAATCATCAGAAAATTAATAATAATAGAGATATAATTACAAAAATATTAATAAATATAATAATGATGGTTTTAAATCATTTGTAAAATATACATAGATATATTGATTTTAATCATAGATAATAAATATTATATATTAAATGTCAAATGTCACAGAATTAATATGAAATATTGTTAATATTTAAATAATAACATAATAAAGTAAAATAAATTAAGTTCGGGTTTAAGTAATTTTATATAATAAAGTTCAATAAATAAAAGTTGAGATGTATTACAATTGTTTAATATAATTCGAATTTCAAAAATATATATATGTGTCGCGATTACTCTCCTTTCAGTAGCGGATTTAGGGGAGAGCCCAACGTGCCCGGGCCCCCTCTAGTTTTCTATCGGAAATTTATTTTTTAGCTGTCGGAAAAAAATATTCTGTTGGAAATTAAAAGCTGGATAGTGGGATGTTAAATTTCGACTTAACCCTCCGACGGATTTAATTAATCAGCTTATTTTCACTATTCATATGCATAAAAATAACAATTCTATTCCTAATAAACAAATAAATATTTTAAACCATACAAATAAAAAATAGGTATTCAATATGTTTATAATTATTACTATATTAAATTATATTGAAGGGTAAAAGCTGTACATTATCGCATAAAAATATTAAGGATATTGCTATATTGTTTATAAGTCTGTTATTATATTAATTATTATATTAAAAACAATAGTTTATGTATCTAAATAAAAATTGTTTGCCTATTATATATATTATATAAATAATAAAATTTGTCGGAATTTCTATGTTATGAAATATTAGTTGCCCCCCCTTCCAATAAATCCTGGATTCGCCGCTGCCTTTGAGGATAATTATGTGTATATTATATATATATAAAATAACTATAAAAAATAACTATAAATTATTAAAAAATAATATGTAATCTACATTTTATATAATATTATATATGATGATATATTAATTATCCTATGTAGAGCTAATGATATTATAATAATTATTAATATAAATAGAAAGTAAATGTTTATTTTTTATATAACTTATATAGGAAATTTTGATAACAAACTCATTTTATGAATATAAATAAATTAGTTTAGAAATTATATAGTTTATTTAATTAATTTACAAATTTTATAAAAACATATCTTGGTAACATTACATAAAACATCATTTTTATTTATTACCATATAGATGTAGAAATAATAAATAAATAATTATAATATCATATAAAAAACAGTATCAATCAGCAGATATATACATAGATATAATTATACCTACTTGACCTAGCCTTTTTACACATAGAAGTGAGAAAACAAAC
>JAYRCC010299951.1:0-15053 GCA_036026455.1 Americanaplana fernaldi | reverse complement strand
AATGAAATTAATTTCGAAATAGAAACTTGGAATGGATACTTTTTTCAGAATTAATTTATGAAGAGGCTACCATTAACAATATCCTAACAAAATACTCTAAATTAATTTAGACTATTATATTCTTGTTTTTTAACCTATTAATGCCTAGCGTTACCATATGGTCACAGTAGATTAAATATTTTCAATTTTGATAATATTAGAGAATAATTTATTCAATAACAGCTCTGAATACTTTAAAATATTCCAATTTAAGTATTTATTGATTATTTTGTTTAAATAAATAAACTTCCTTTTATAATTAAATATTTCAAAATGGCGTGTGCAAAATCTAAAAAAACGGTGAGTGTGAATGTTTATTTGTATTATAACTATATATAACTTATAATATATTTGTATTCCATAAAAAATATAATTATTATCTTATTACTCTTTAGTATAAACATATAATATTATAAAAATGTTTACTGTATATAATATATATCAGCTGTTTTATACTAGTGTTACCATATGGTAACACTAGGCATTTAGACTACTATTATTCAACAAAAATATTTTTATTTTAGAATATTAACCCTTGCTGAAGCGGTTCAGATGATCGAAGATGACCAAGAACAAGAACCCATTCAAGCAATATATGTGGATCCACCTGAAACAAATACTCGTATACTCACAGATGAGGATTCGGGTGAGGATGAAGATGTACCTGATTTGAATCATTTGACTGGTAATCAGTTAAGAACTAATGTGGAAATTAGATTTGTATCACCAGATGAAGGTGAGGTAGTACATAATTTAGAGAGGCAAGAACTAAACGATTCTGAAATAAATTCTATCATAAAATCTCTTAAATGGAAAGAAAACGAGGACATTAAAACAATTTTACATATTTTTCCAGAATCTAATTATTCAAATTACCGTGACTTTACCCCTAGGGAGCTATTTGAGCTATTTTTGATGACATGATATTTGAACATATTGTGATTGAAACGAATAGATACTGTGGTCAAAAAAATATTACAGGAAATTTTTCAAAAGTAGAAATAAAAGCGTTTATTGGTATACTTATATTATTAGGGTATAATTCTGTTCCTTCTAGGAGACATTATTGGCAGGATGCTATTGATTTACGAAACACCTTTGTTTATGAGACAATGAGACGTAATCGTTTTGAATTACTTGTCACATATTCATTTTGCTAATAATGATTTAATAGATCGAAATGTTAACTTTATAAGATAAGACCTATTTTAACAGCTGCGTGTAAAAATTGTCAAAAACATTTTGTTCCCTCACAACATTTATCATATAATATGATGAGGCCATGATTGAATATTTCGGATCTCATGGAATTAAACAATGTATACGAGGTAAACCAATCCGATTTGGTTATAAAGTTTGGTACCTTAACACCCCTCTTGGATATTTAGTAAATTTTGAAGTTTATCAAGGTAAAGCAATCACAAATAACTCATCATATGATAAGAGTTTTGGAAAATGTGTTACTTCTCTAATGAAATTTATTGATATGTTACCAAAAGAATTACGTTTTATGTTTTATTTTGATAATCTGTTTTGCTCAATACCACTCTTGTTAGAGCTCAAATCACGAGGTTATGGGGGCACTGGAACATTACGATCCAATAGATTGAATAAAAATATATGCCTCTACCAGATAAAAAACAATGTAATAAGATGGAACGTGGAAAGAGTGCACTAATTTCTGACACCACAAACAATATTGGAATTACTATGTGGAAAGATAATAGTGTAGTGATAATGGCATCAAACTGTTACTCATCATTTAGTAAAACAAACACGTGTTCAAGATTCAGTAGAGATGCTCTTGTTAGAATTCAGGTACCAATTCCGGAAGTTTTTGTCAAATATAATATTTGTATAATATTTATATGGGTGGACCAGACAGAATTAATAAAAATGTTGAGCAGTATCGAGTCAATATACGAGGGAAAAGATGGTATTTCCCTATTATAACTTGGCTAATTGATGCTTCAATCCAAAATTCGTGGCAGCTACATCGAAATTCTAGCGGAAAATTAAGCCAACTTGATTTCCGTAGATCTGTATCTGTGGAGTATATGTCGAATTATGGTAAAAAACCAAAGTCTTCTAGAAAACCATCAGCAAAAAGACAATTAGGAACAGTTCCAGCCCGGCGTTAAAAAATTATTGGGGCCCAGTCGAGTATGGACCGGGCCTGCCCGTTGGGTTGAAGACGGGGGAGTGCCGCGCGGAAAAATCGGGGCCCAGTCGGGCCAAAAAAAATTTATCGTAAAAAAATGTCACACTACTCGTCAAAGACAAGTAGTGTGACAGAATTAATTTAGTTATTATAAAGGAACACAATTGATAAAAACATTATAATTAACTGCATAAATAGATTTGTAAAAAAAAATATATTATGAAAAAATACAAATGGTTTCATATAATTATATGTAAAAATAGACGTAACACGTTTGACATTAACTATATATGTTGTCAGTACAAAATAAGGGATGTGCAGGGTCAAAAAGCAGATACAAGAATGCAATCGATTTTAAGCAAATTTATTTTAAAAACGATGTACAATCCATAATTTGAAATGGTACATTCTGTACTACACGTAGCCTACTTACAATAAAATTAGGATTAATAATGAAAACGCATTAAAAATCGTATAACAATATAATACATTTGTAAGTATATTATAGTATGTTCGTAAACAAATTGAAGCTTTTTACAAATCTGCACTAATTAGCGCAACGCTGTTCGTACAAAAATATTATTTATCAGATTAACTGTAAATACTGCGATTCTATCTATATTATAGGACAGACATACAGTACTGCAAAGACTAATCTATTTGTAATTTCCGAAACCAATTGCAAAAAGTCTGCGCTAATTACTACCAATTTGTAATTAACACAACCAGGATCTGTGCTAAGAACCAATATCTGTGGAAATAATCATTTATTGCCTGAAAATTAATTAAGCTCACTTCAGCTTTTAGTCAAAACATAACTGTGTTAAATTTAATTAGTAATTAGAGCAGATTGGAACAAAGCGCCCAACATCTATTCTACACCGTAAATCTTAAATGCGATTATCGAATGCGCGCTAGTAACACTAATAAAACAAAATAGAGTTATACTTATAGGTGTAATGTGGCCCTGATTTCGTGTAATACAATTAATCACTATCACTATAATTCATAACTTTTGCCTTCTTGGGTATTGGCCTTCCAACGTCCTCAATGTCACTGACGGAATCGTCATGATCGATTGTATCATCAACAGTTAGGCCTACTGGGGTTTTTTTCTCCAACGACTGCCGTCTTCTGTCGTCTCTCCCACCGAATCGATCGCGAGCATTGTTAAAAAATCTCGAAACGAAGCACTCTACTTCTTTATTGGTGGTGTTGGGAAATAAATGCTGAGTTGAGTCTAATAAAGAAAATAAAAATATATACACATATATATACAGTAAACATGAATAGTATATACTATATATCTGATACGCTTTTACATGTTTTACAAGGAATGCTTGGACATGTTTTTTATATTGGTTTATATTTCAGAGTATGCAATAATCTTCACTTCACGTAATCATTATATTTAACGTAATATGCTTTATTTGCACTGTGCAATTATAGTTTTAAGTCATTATATTTTGCACAGTTCTAAATATTGTTTTAATTATTGGTGTTGCAAGCCTATAGTTAATAAGCCTAGGTTGTGGTTTAAAATAAATGATTTATATATTTCATTATATATATTTAATTATTATATATTATTTATATTATATATAAATAAATGTAATATATAAAAATAATAAAAATATATTATATATTATATTTCATGAATATATATATATATTCATTTTATATATATTTTATACCATTTCAGGTTTATCTGTAAGGCAGGTTTATTGGCTATAATATAAATCGATAATGATATGAGCCCTATAAATTATAACATTTTATGCAGACTACTGTAGACAACAGGGTTACACCCCATTAATATATAAATACAAATCGATGGATTGAAATTTCGCTTAATTTACTGTCGAATCAAAGCATAAAATTGTACATTCACTGAGAAAATGTGTTGACTTATTTTGTTGGCTCGTAGTATGGAATTTGACTATGTATCTATGACATTTGTAAATGTCAAACAGCTTATATATATCAATTTGTTTCAAATATAATTAAAAATCAAATACATATGTTTATCAATTTTCTTCTCTCGTTAATTTTAGAAAATGATAGTTATATGGTGTTTAATATAGGCATTGTATAGTTAATCTTTAATCAAATAATTAATATGAAATACGTGTCAGTACTAGGTAATATTAAGTTTCTAAATATACATCAAATTAAAATAAGTTAAAATCAAGAGAAAAAATACTGCTAAATATCTGCCACAAAATTTAGTTAATTAATTATCCAAATCTCAGATCAAACTTTGCATGTTTTTTTAGAACAGGTAGCCTATCCGTAAAATATCATGTGGATTAGATTCAATACTAAAACTTACTTGTTATGCATAACTCTACATGCTGATGGAGCTTAGGTTTGCCACCTGTCCCAGTTCTGTTTATCTTGTTTTGGATGAGTGGTCCCAAAATCTTCTGCAAAACACGACTAACGTGGTCCTTGGCATTAATGCCACCTTCTCGTTTCATCCACGCACCCTGAAAAAAGTTATCCCAAAGAACAGTTTTAATAATATTATTTCCTTTTCAATAATATACCACATAAACAAAAAGTCATAACACATAATTATAACAATCAATTTGTAGTAATGTTACCAATAAGGGAGTCAGAAGTCCCATTTTGGAGACTAATTAATAATAGAGACACATATAAATATGTGGGCTATACAGTAGAAAATTAAGTAATCTAATATTTGAAGAGAAATATTTGAATAGTGGTATTAAATTACATATCTGTCAGTTTGGAGCTTTGCTTGCCCTGTACAAATTTTGTTAATTTTGTTAACTGTTGCAAAATATTTTTAATTTATTATACTGTCGCGCATGAAATATAGATTTATTTTGATTATTATAAAAATTACAGAAGTCTTTAAAGTGATATATATATTATTATATGATATAAATTATTACCGTTATATATAATATACGTTATTATATGATATACACCGTTATTAAACGAATATTTAAAATACTTATTATATCATTATGAAATATATATAGTTTATATTCTAAATTGACTAATTAGTGTTCAATTTTGCAGTTTTATTTCATAATCAAACTGCCTTTTAGTAAATGCATTTTGTAACATTTAAATAATAAAGTCACATTCTATTGTAACAGTAGTATCGATATAAAATAATTTACTATAATAAAATAAAACTAAGATATATTGACAATAATAAACAGTTCCCTTATTTCTCCGACCATTTTTAATTTCCCTGATCACTATAATTATGAACCCTTAGATAGTCTTACCATATTTTTTGGGTGATTTTCCACCTCCATGTACTGCTCCATTGTCTCGAAAATTGGGAAACGTGGAACAGTAACGGGTCCGGCAATCTTCCCTCCAGCAACTGTGCTTTCAAGCTCAGCTATCCGTTTGTCCAATTGCTCGATCGCCGCACTATGTCGACTTTGTTGCATTGTAAAGCCAGCCATGAAGAATAGTAATGCTGTAATATAGAACAAAATAATGAATAGATTGTTCAAGGACAATTGTTCAAGAGCCACACGTTTACAGTTCCATGTAGGCAATATATATTATATATAACTTCTTTTATTACTACCAACATCACTAAAATAATAAATGTAGAAATTATTTAAATATTAATTAGCATTTAAGTTGGAAATTATTATTTCATAAAAAGATGTTAACGGTTTCATATATGTAAAAATTAACGTAGCACGTTTGACATTAATTATATTCTATATAATGTAGTAAGCCGTCAAAAGTAATAAAATTCATGTATAAACCTTAACAGATGTTAAACAAGAATGCAATCGATTATTTATTGTATAAACCTTGTATAATGTAATATGTATAAAAACATGTATAAACCTTAACAGATGTTAAACAAGAATGCAATCGATTATTTATTGTCACATCGGCTATAAATAATTATACCTGCCTTCTCTATTATTATTGTCTTCTCTACTATTATTATCTTCTCTATGTTATTATTATTGCAACACATTTTTACCAATTTCTGGGAGAACACGTCCCCCATGTTGAGGTATGGTCCTAATAAACTAATAACGTCAACTTACCATCTTGCGAGGACATATGAAGACTCTGCGTCTTCATACGCTGTAAATATTTCAGCACAGAACGTGCCTCATTGTCCAACGGAGTAGAAGCTGAAGGGTTGCCAGAAGAGCACGAGGTGGACGATCCAGGAATCTGATTGCAAACCGGAACATGATTAGTGAGAGAAGGAGATTTTGAAATTGCAGGTGGGAGCAAAGGCCTATTGGGCGTAGATGAGGTTGAGACAGGTGGGAGCAAAGGCCTATTGGGCGTAGATGAGGTAGAGACAGGTAGTTTAGTCCGCTGTGGCGATATTACGAGAGACCGCTGTGAATGTGATGTCGCACAATCAAAATCTGATTCATCAGTAGCTGTGAGATAATTCTGAAATCAAATTAAATACATATAAAGTGCACACGTTATATAAGAATCCGAACGGTTATGTAGTATGTCCACACTCCTTAAGGCTTGGAATTGGCTCCTTAAGACATGGCTTGAAATGGAAAACAAATAACAATCCGGTCTCGCAAGTGTCAGTGCCAACAAAATGTACATTGCCTAGTATTACTTAACTGTATAGTATTTGAAAACAATAAATAATATTACACAGATGCCAATATTAATTACTGATATTTCCAGAACATTTAAAATGGCAGCGCAACATTGCACACATTATTAAAATTAAGATAACCGGTTTTATTTAAATATTAATGTTAATTTTATTGACAGACTGATTGAATCATGGTTGTGGCTACGCTTTTAATCACTTATTTTGACTAAAGATGATATATCATTTTATTATTACAGTTACTTACAGTGACTTTGGGGAAATGTTGGCGCCCCTGACCTCGTATGGGATTAAAATGGCATTTGATGTTCTCCAGCGGGATTTTCCTCTGCTTCATACGTGCAACAAACGAGGCAGTGTCTTCCAGACTGTCATAGGAATTAGACACCTGAAGAATTTGAACCTAAATGTTGCAAAAGAATCAAAACCATTAATATGTAGGGATATTCCAGGACACTTCAACAAATACGAAATATACAACATTTCTAGGATTAATTATGCAAGAAAACATAGAATTGTATAAACACATAAATTATGTTACAAGTCTTTGAAGAACTTTAGAATGAATAAAAATGTAAACAAACAATTTTTCGCTTTAAAATCTACTTGTAAATATTATTACAATTTGAAACTACATTTTTATACTTTTGTACAGTTATGGGATTAGCATGTGAATTAGCATATCGATTCATATTGCTGCTAAACTGTACTCACGTCAATATGAACCCATGATTACATACTGTTTGTGTTATCCGCAACTATCAATTGTATTCATATTGTGTTAGTATCGTTTACCTATCTTATAAATCTCCTTTTGTTATACTCTGGTGTGTAATCCAGTTATATTAATTTTATTTATTTATGTTGCTTAATGTAACGTAGTTAACATTCTGTTTGTTTTAATAAATTACACTAAAGGAATGAATATCTTTTCACTTTTTAATCATACTAAATGCATATATAATAATAATTTCCTACAATAAATAATATCTAATAATAAAATAAAACATTAATTTAAACCTCACTGATAGCTTACTTTTTGCAGTTGACAGTCGTACTCGGCCTCAGAAACGGTCTTCTCTTTTTTCTTCAATTTGTCGAACAATAAGGCACTCCATCCATTAATGTTCTGGACGCCATAAATGGCTACTGTCTTGTCCACAATAAAGTAAATCAATGCATGAGTAACATCCACGAAAGCCATCTGAATGTAAATTAGATCAGCTGTATATTAAGATGCTGTTACTCAATAAAAATATGTTTTAAAAATAACAATATAACCAATAGGAGTCAAGTGCGCAAATTTTAAACGAAACATAAACCGAGAAGTAATATATTACATTAAATGGCATTTACAGAAGAAAACTAAAATGTAATAATAATTACATAAGCTAGTCATAAATGTATTAGGAGCCTAGTAAAAATTATTATTATCAATGTGAGTGATTAACATTAACAACATTAGATTTTAAAACATAGTATGTATAAGGATATGATCAAAAATACAATTACCAAATGTAAACACTATTTTTAGAAATGTATCATCAATTGTTAAAAATAAATTATATGGTTACTGATTAATAAATAATATAGACATGTTGTATATAACTATCTTTTCTAAAAAAATAAAATAAGGTTCATCAGCCAATAAATTATACAACAAATAAAGTACATGTTCCAGTCAAACAAATATTACTTAAAATAAAATATAGACAACTAAAAATGAAAAGAATGACAATCATTGTACATTTTTTATTTGTGGATTACAAGATTATTAAATATAAAGAAAGCTCACAAAATGATCAGAAGTTGCGTTTTAATATTTAAATTCTACATACTAGTAATAATAAAGAATCTCAAGTTAGTGGAGTGTCTCTGCACAAGCATAGGGGACAATATAGAAATAATTATCATGTGGAAATACAATACATTTTGAGACACAAGATATACGATGTAAAAAAAGTTCACTAAGATGATAAATACCAATACCAACCAAGCTTGATGCATATGGATATGTATAGAAGTCAGAGTCAAATTTATAAATGTAACCATCTACAAAATGTTTGTCATCAGATTGATAACTTTTTGTGATCTTCAATGGAAGATATTTGCCTCTGTACAATACTAGTGCACAATTATTAGGATAGATATTTGAAAAGTACAAAGGTGATACATTAGTATTTACATAAGTCTGACGAATGATTTGAAGACTATTCACAGATTGATTAAGTACAAAATTACCATTTTTAATACGTTTTTTCAATAAATATAAAAAATTCTCAAAAGGAAAAGTAGAAAATGTATCTAATGGACCAAGTTTTTTGACAAATTGAAATAAATGAGATAAACAATGTGCATTAAATGTGCTTGCAGAATCAGTAAACAAATTTGGCATATCAAATAAAAAATTAGATATGCAGGCATCAGCATTGGAATATAAATTAGATAACTGTGGATTCACAAATATATAAATAGCAAAATGTAATAATAAAAAATGATTATAGTACTCTGTAGATAAAATGTCTTTAAAAAAAACAGGACCAGTATACAAAAGTAAAGTACGGTATTCTGTTGCTTTAAAATAAGCACAATTATCTAATGAACGAATCTTTCGTTTGAATTCATAAGGGAGAACCTTTTTATACATATTTACACATTCATTTAATTTCGATTTCATAGATACAGATAAAAAACATGGAAGTCTACCAAAATTTAAAGTCATATAAGATTGTACTAAACGACGCATAACACCTAGACATACATTATGCATATATTCAGGGGGAAAAGATGATAATAATGAACAGACTTGCGCAAAGGGAGATAATGACCATTGATTGCTTTCAGAGCATGTTTCATATAGAGTGTCCAATCGTGGTGGATGTACAGAATAAGGAAAAATTATTTTTTTATATTCGGCAGAATAAATACCCACAATACGACAATATGGACAACCATGTTTGGCAGAGTGTCCTTTCACACATTGTAAATATGATCTAGCTGGAGCATCACAAACAAATAATATATCTGAAATACGAACATAAATGTTATTGATACATACATATTCTTTAAATTTTAATAATTCCACATGTAATTTTGCAACATAATCTTGAAAATTTGGTTTAGTTACACCTACGTAAATTCCTAGAGGTAGAGGTTTTGAAAACTTCATATCCCTGATTGACATTAAAATTGGCCACAATTGTACAGGAGAACTACGAAATAAAGGCAAACCATCAACATTAATAGTTACCTTAATATCATTATACAAATGTTTAAAGGCAATCAATTTATTCTTAATACAATATAATAAATTGTCCATAATAGATAAATATGCAAATTCACCCCCACATTTTGTAGCTGATTTAATGATAGTAATTTTGTCATCACTTGCCCGCAATTTCTTAAGTAGGTAAACAGAACGTGGCACATCAAGACCTTCACCAGCTAACAGTACTAATAAATATTCCATAGCTCTATGGCTAATGCCAAAAACAAGGAAAAAAAATAACAGTTTCAATGACAATGAAGACACAGGTTTTGCTTGCTTTGCATTGTCTTCATTGGAAGTTCCTGGAGTATCTTCATTAGATACTTCATCAGAGAATCTGTAGTCATCTACATCATCTGAAAAGACAAAATATGTAATAGTACATAATACTGCCACCTAGAAGACAAGTTAGTATTGTATCAAAGTTAAAAATTATATAAATGATACATAACTTTCTTAAATTAATGTCTATTATGACTAATATATCGTTTTTTGTGACAATCATGTGTTCACAATAACTATAGTTAACCACAAATAAAAATTAAATGATGACAGTTATACTAATTGTTTAAATTGTACAAGCAATGGGTAATAAACCCACATCAACTCACCTATTAGTTCATGCATGAATTCATCTTCGTCATTGTTTATGCTACCAGCTGTATCTGCAGTCTCACTTTCTTCTTCATTGATATCTTGAACTTCTGAAAATAAATTAGTCAGATTGCAAAGAAATACAACAACATTAAACATTTAAAAGTTAAAAACATTTGAACAGAAGCTCTACCTTCAGAAGCTCTAACAGTTTTAGTTATATATTTTATGAACACAATTTACTCACAAAGATTTTACTGACAGTGAAATGATTTTTTAAATATTTAAAAATATATACTAATAATAATATCATTATATTATTATTGCTATAATGCTGCATTGAAACAATAAAAACAATGCTTAAACATAAATATATTTGAGGCAATAATACTAAAATAAAGCTTGAAAAGTAATATCCTTGTTATTTGGATAATATAGATTACAAACCAAACATATTTTTTTAAATTAAGATTAATTAATAGCCTTTTTATAATTTAATTTGTCTCTTAACAGTAAAACTCTAAATGCACTTACTTACTCTCCAACTATTATCCTACAACAACTATGTCAATACAACAATACTGTATGATAAATAATGAACTAAAATAGAATACTAACATCATAATCCAGCCTAAAACAATAATTTATATACACAACATTGTTAATTGCTTTATTAATAAGCTAACAGCTAGTTATAGTAATATATTTTATAAACACAATTTACTCACAAAGATTATACTGACAGTGAATATACCAAAAGTAAACATGACATGATTAAAAAAATATTTTTAAAATAATTCTGATAATACTACTAATATATTATTATTGGTCTACTGCTGTATTGAAATAATAAAAACAATGCTTAAAAATTAATATATTTGAGGCAATAATACTAAAATAAAGATTGATAGGTAATAACCTTGTTATTTGGATACTTAATATAACTAGCTTTTTCAGAACTAATGAAAATATGGTATTTGTAAAATACTAGACTTGTATATAACTCATAGAAATGGATAGAAAGGACTAGAAGAATGCTTTGTTCAAATACATGGAAATAACCATCCTTTTCAAAAGGGGTGAAAAGATCCATTAGTTAACAAATTTACATAATTAACAAAGAAAACAAATTACATATTTAGAATTACCTTAAAAAATTATACAATGTCTGTAAGTCTGTTAAATGCATAGAACTATTATTTAATTATTAAATGCATGGTAAATATAAGCTATATAGTTTTTAAGTATATATGTAATGGGTGGCCTCAATAGCAATGTAATAGCTTTCAGAATTTATAGCCATGTAGCCATTGTCCAATCAAATTGAAGCTAACAAACACTCACTATACTAAATATTGTTGCCATCACTTTAGGTAGACAATTTTATTTCCAGACAATCCTATCTATTTATATTATGTAACTATTAATAACCTCTCTATAATTATTTTCAAATAAAGATTTATGCCATATACTGAACATTGAAGTTATAAATAAATATATATATAATAAAATAAATATTACTTTTAGGATAGCTTATAAAATGTTAAGTATAATTTTATAAACATAAAGGCGCCACTAGGCATACACACTATATGCATGTGCATAAATATTTTTTTTAAAGAAGTGCCCCCTTGAAACCTTTAAAATATAAAATCCATCCATAATGTACAACTATTTCCTGAGATGTTCTCTCCTGCATTCTAAGTGTCAAAAATGAAAAATTTTCCTCGCAAACTCAGATTTATAGGCTATGCTACCACATAGCCATGAGGTGCAGCAGATTGGGGGTCCAAAAATTTGGTGCCCTTCAAATTATGTGTGTATAGTTTTTTTTAACCTGGCGGCGCCATTGAAACATGTCTTGAAGTAGGTTAGTCAGATATTAGTTAAAAATAAAGCATGTCAAATTTTTCATTAAAATATAGAGGGGACTACAGCCTCATTAGTCTCCTGTGGTAATATGACCCAAATTTAAACTGCAGTTTTAATTCAAAATATTTATTTATAATTGATAAGCAGATGGCAGAACCAACTCCTGAAAGCCATACTGCCTGGATAACTAAACAGAGACAAAAATCTTCAAATCATGAGGCAGTTAAATAAACCAGACCAATGAAAGTAGAGATCTGCAGTGAGAAAAGTTTTATAAACAAAATATAAGGCCCTAGCACACAGAAGAACATCCATTCCCTAAACTTTGAGAACCTTATCTCAAGTTTATCATTATCCAATCCTCAAGTTTAATTGTCTCCTGCTAAAAACAAATCTTCAAGTTCAATCATCTCCCACAACCACATCCTCAAGTTCAATTGTCATTCCAATCCTTTTAAGGCATCACCCCAAAATCACGCTCCCAGTAGAACCTACCTCAGAATCCCAGACTTCTAATTAAAAACCCTTAAGTATAATCATCTCCCACGCACCAGACAAGCTAGCAAACCAGTAACCAAATATTTTACTATGACTATGAGCTATTGCCATTGATTTGTGGTTAGCACAATGTATCACTTTTCAATTAGTTTAAGTTTAACATCTTTTTATTGCCATACATATTAATTATCTGTGTCATTTAAATACATCTGTTTTTCATGTGGGCATTCAAGATTAGACCTTCACGAATTCGCATAAAGTGATAATAAAACATCTACTACATTTTTCATAAACTTTACACCTACTGGTTTTAAAATGTGCGCAAAATTGTATGTTGACAATCACTATGCAAAGTTTATTAAACCCAAAGGTAAAAAATATTGCCGTTCTATATATTGAGGAACACACAAAGTTAATTAAAAAAATTAATGGTAATACTAAAACTGCTCCTATTTCTAAAAAATATGTAATATATAATAATTGACTTAGGACTATAAGGACTAAACTAATAATATTAGGAACTGTGTACTTTTTGTATTTTGACACAATTAATATTAATGCCCGAATGCTAGCTGTCCTTCCTCAACATTTCTGGAAGACTCAGCGGAGGAGCTCCTCAAATCCGTATGCTATATCCTTCCTCCGCTGAGGTGCTCCTCACATTTTTGAGAAGCTTCACACCGGAGGAAGGATATAGCATCCGTGGCCTATGTCTATTGTGTCCTTTATATAATTATTACTCTATACGATTGTAATCTTTTTTATATATAATACTCATTATAACTCATAGTGCCAATTTTATTTGAGGTAAAAATATTTTTTTATCATGATATGTTATAGCTATTAATAAATATAATAATATATCAAACAGTTTGAAAAATGTATTAAAAAAATTATTTTTTTAAAATATACTTACTTTTTAATTTCGTGAAGAAACTATCGGCATGTAATTTAGATTGTTTTCTGTAATTTCTCTTCGAAGACATCTTCACATTTACAACAGAAACTGAGACTGACTTGAACAAAATATGACTTAAACAAAAATATTATTAAAAATTAACAAAACTATTTTAATAATTTATACCATTAATTGTTAGTATACCTATAAGTGTTTAGGCAATTGTTTATACGACTATATAAATATAATTATTATATATAGTTCATCATAAATGCTCATATTTCAATTTAATTTAAATCACATATGGTTCGCACATAATTTATTTGAAGTAAACTTAATATAAGCATTTTCTTAAAAAACCGTTGGCAAAAAATATTTCTTTCATATGCATATTTATAACACTAAGATAACAAAAATATCCACGTATGATATGTTCAATCACTATTGGTCAAATATATAATGCCAACTTCTCGTATTAAGTTGAGAAAATAATGTTTAGAAATAATGGGGCCAGACCCTATAATTCCCCTACTATAACCCGATTAGGGCTGACCCAATTTTACCCGAATGTCAACCCGAATATAATTATCTGTATAGTAACGTAAATATATGACACTTAAATCGTATGTAAACATGCACAAATTAAAATGCACAAATTTTTCAGTTTAATTGGGCAAACCCTATAATACCCCTAGTTTAACCCGATTAGGGCTGTCCCAATTTTACCCCAATGTCAACCCGAATGTAATTATTTGTATAGTATTGTACTTATATGACACTTAATCGAGTAAAAATGTACAGGTTAATATTTATTTGATCATTTACTCAATTTGTTAAAAAAAAAATTGCCCTTCTTCAACCCAATGGCCCGATCCTAGCCCTATCTGGCCCCAATAATCATTTAACGCCGGGTATGTCGTTCACGTAGTTTTGTACTACGTCAAAAATTTTCCTTTATTACTACGTAGAAACGACGTAGTTTTTTTTAAAAAAAATTTTTTAATTAAATAACATGAAACCTAATTATATCTAAGTAAATTTTAATAATATGCATTATTTCATAATTTTTTATTTCGATGTCGTAATGTTAATGGAGCAACTACGTAGTAACTAC